>JAJIYU010003092.1:0-27833 GCA_030144865.1 Tinospora cordifolia | reverse complement strand
AATGGAGTTATTAGATTTAGGTTAAAATAAAAAATTAATTAATTAATTAAAAGTCCTCCTATTTTTATAAAATTTACAGAGAAGCCCTCCTAGCGCCTAGGCGGTGGCCTAAGCATTGAGAGGGCCTGGACGTCTAGGCGGCGCCTAGGCGAGGCCTAGGCGACGCCTTGACAACACTGTTTATTACTGTAAATATAGTTGCATGACTGTAACTGTAAATTACATATTAGATTGTAAATATCTGTCCCAACCTAACATCCAATCCCTCAAGGAAAACTCAGCACCGTTTTGAAACAACAACCCAGGAACAGGCTGATATTGTGATTGTGTCCCAAACTTTGTCCTCCAATCTGTCTATCCCTGTAAACATTCTACCATTCCTTTCTAGCCAGGTATTCCAAATTGTTGCAGAGAAGGCGATGATAGCTGTCTCCCTAATTCTATGTGTAGCACTGCTACAGTGACTGCTGCTTAGGTATTCCTGAATGGATGATGGTCCAAGAAACTTTCCTCCCAAGAAGGAAATCCATCTTCTCCAAAACTTCATGCTGAAATCATAGCTCAAGAATGTATTCTCCACTGATTACTGGAGGACTTAACCCAACACCTTACGCCACAAGTTGACAACAACCATTCACCACCTGTATCCACGTTCCCGAAGGCACCCCTCTCTTTCAAGAGGATTTGTGACATGTCAGCCCTGGTGAGTTTCTTTGCTTTGCATTGAATTAAGCCACATGTTCCACTGTGCCCTTCCTGCACAAGCTACACCAGAATGGGGATATGGAAAGATTTGGTGATCTTCTTTGAAGTAAGTTGTGTGTGTTAAGCTTCCCGTGGTCTAGTAACCACCTGAAGACGTGCACTTTAGATGACACTAATGCTTTCCAAATATGATTAGCCAACGGAAATAGAGCATATGAACAATTAGAGATCAGTTCAGAAAAGAAAGATTTACTTGAATAAAGGCCTGAATTCTTAGTGGTAAAAGATACTCTTTCAAGTCTATGTAGTAAATCTAGAGATACAGGTCTACAAATCTTATAATTCCCAAAAGAAACAGACAAATCTGTGACAATCATTGACGAGCATTGGCATGCATGTTGGTGCTCGTGTTGATAGGTAACATCAAAATATCACAATCTATATTCCTTGGATACTTCAAAATCGACTGAGTTTTAATAATCACGTTGGGATTTTCCATTTTAATCATTCAGCTTAAGGAATAAACTGTAACTTGCTTTCCTTGTCTCTGAATTTATTTTGTTCTTGTTGGTTTTGCCCTTGTAGGGAAATATATTCTCGCTGACGTGAATTGAATACTTATTTACTTCTCATATGGTTTACCTTTTGTCTTTTAATTTCTTTTTGTTTGGTAGGGAGATGAAATTCTGTCTGTAAATGGAGTGGATGTCAGAGGAAAATCAGCCTTTGAAGCATCATCTTTGCTTCAGGGTCCTAATGAAACATTTGTGACTATTGAGGTTGTGATCTTTCTATTATCACGTTAGAATAGTAATATTGATTTATTCATTGGATTTCTCAAGCAATATTGATGCTGTAGGTTAAGCATGGAAACTGTGGACCAGTCCAAGCTATTGAAGTTCAGCGGCAGCTTGTTGCCCGAACACCAGTATTCTATCGTTTGGAACATATGGAGAATCAAAATGCATCTATTGGATATATACGGCTGAAAGAGTTCAATGCTTTAGCAACAAAGGACTTGGCTATTGGTTAGCGCTCTTTTTGTTTTTAATTCTTCCTTAATATGTAATATTTTTGCTATGCTTCTGCTAATTAGAGCGTACTTACTGACAAACACATAGCTTCATTTGAAAAATTTTGGGGCAAGTAATTAGTTTGACGACCATTATGTTTTTCTTCATATCTGTAACTTTTGAAGATTGTTACCGAGTTGGTTGGCTTATTCAGTTGTCATGATATTATTTTTTTAATTTATTGTAGGTCTTGTGCTTGTTTTTGTTTGACTATTGACAGACACGAGTGATTATGATCTGGAGATTCAAGTTGCTTATACATTTCATGTTAATTGTATATCTTTTGTGAGTATCTGCTAAAAAGTCTATTGACAATCTTTTCACTATGAGGAAAATATTTCCTTGGACTGTCCGTTTTCTTTTGAATCCTCATAAATTCTACTATGGGTCTTTGAAGCTGTTAAAATAACTTGTCTAAGAGGGGTTATAAATGGCAGTTTTATTACTATTTTTCTTCCTTTGCACTTTTATGCAACCTTGACTTCCAACAAACCAATAAGTAGCTATTCAGATCCTGTGCTTTATGTTTTTTCTCATTTATCTTATTAGATATTTGTTATCTAATTTGTGCACTAAATTGTTATTTGCTATAACTGTGTATGAACTCAGTTTCATGGGCTGTGAGTTAACGAGGACATTAGTCTGTGCTACTGTTATTTATTATAATTGTTTTAAATAATTTTGTGTGTAAATATTGTTAATTTCATGTTTTAGATGTCTAGATGTATTATGAAAATTATTTTTTAGTTTTTTTTAATAAAATCTAGGACATTAGTCTGTGCTATTGTTATTTGTTATAATTGTTTTAAATAATTTTGTGTGTAAATATTGTTAATTTCATGTTTTAGATGTCTAGATGTATTATGAAAATTATTTTTTAGTTTTTTTAATAAAATCTAGGACATTAGTCTGTGCTATTGTTATTTGTTATAATTGTTTTAAATAATTTTGTGTGTAAATATTGTTAATTTCATCGGACTTCCGTTAAAATTTCATTCCCCATTATTACATTTGGTGGCTCATTTCAATAGTATCATCAGTTGGAAGGAGAGAGGCTTCTACTGAAACTTCAGGAACTGTCTCATTTAGGTAGATTACTTTATATAGGTCATAGTAGTGATTTTGAGAGTTTGAATCCTCCAGCTATGGAATGAAGGTCTATTTCAATTTATTGTACTGGAATGACACAAAAAAGGTAAAAAAAAAATGAAAACATGTTTAAAGCTTGGTTAACGAAGGTCTAATGTGGGATGTACTGATTAATCTTTCATCACTTGGTTAGCGAATTAGTTCATGGTGATGAATAACAAAAACTGCACAAGAAGAAAACACCAAGAAATGTAAGAAGAGTATAAAAGGTCCATTTCTTATGCTTCAAGTGATAAGCTGATTAGATCATAGGAGGGCCAATTTCATTACAGTTATGCGGTTTGACATAAAGAGTCAGAAACTTCAACAAATTATTTTATTTAAAAAGAAACATAAAATTGTATTAATCATATAAATTATCATTGTGTGTATACATCATGTATGCTTTTATATCATGTGTGTCTATACAAAATTTGCCCAACTCCCCAACCAATTGGAGATAGCGTATCCTAAAGACAATGAATTAGTGCTAACCCAAAAAGATGCCAACACTTGGGATTTCTCGCATACCATGATGAGAGAGAGGTCTTATCCTCGGAAACTTTAAAAAATTATCAAGCTGGCATTCTTCATTAAGCATTGTTGCTATTTTTACCCGTCTAATCTGGATGGCATTTGATTTCCTGGATCAGGAATCTTTGGCTAAATGACATTAGCAGCATGAGATTATGGCTGCTCCTTGCAACTAAGTCAATTTTTGGGAAGTTATATCCTATTTATTTTGTCCAACATTCAACACTACATCGTATGGCCTTATTTTTATTTGATTGGAAATCTTTCAGCTGTACACTTCTGCAACTTTATGTTCCAGCTGTGACTTATTGAGGTTTTCCATCTAATGTTTGCATTAAAGTGTTTGTTGTAGTTGTGGATAAACAGCTGATTAAGCAAAATATGGAATCTTGCAGCAATGAAGCGTCTTCAAGACTCTGGTGCCTTGTATTTTATTCTGGATCTTAGAGATAATCTTGGTGGACTAGTGCAGGTTTGTTTGATATTCTTACAGCTTCTATATCATACGCTACTACAAAAGTGATTCTAACCATTATTTTTGTTCCTATTATTAGCTTAAATATTACTGTTGGTTTTCTTCATCTAGTTTGTAGTGAGAGCCAAAATTGTTCATCAAATTAATGGTAAATTCCCACGGTTCCTTCTGATATGTTAAATTGTTTCCATAAAAAAGAGGAAGCTTTTTTTTCTATCTTCACTTAAAAAGTATTAATGTCTTCAGAGAAAGTTAAAGGAATTTACATTTGCAATGAAACTTCTTCAAATCACTTGCTCTAGTACCAACTGAAGGTTTGTAAAGAATACACAAGCACAATCCAGAAATAATAGAGAAGATAAGGATTAGTTTAATTCCTTGTTGGTTATCTATATACATGTATAATACATACACATTCTCAAATTAGCTTTAGGTAATTTAACAACATATCAATAGATACAACAAGATTTACTTGGCATGGTTTGGGTCCACTTTCACAATAAATCAATATGCCCTCATAGTATAGGGGAAAAATCATGGGATTTGCTATAACATGGCACTAAAGATGGACAAAAGTCAAAAGTGGGTCATAAATTGGCGATTAATTTTTAAAGATGCATGTTGTATTGGGGTGATTTTTTGTGTGGGATAAAACACAAGCCTTAAATTTCACAAGAAACATAAAAATTAGAAAAGAATAAACATGTCTTATAAGTATATATCATCATTAAATGAAGAATTATGTAAACTAAGCACGTGCTGTTGTCACATATTTGAGTTAACAATGTCAAGTGCCCAAGCTACAATCTTAATGAGACTGAGCGCTTGCATTGCATGTGAATTTTTCTATTTGTGCCATGGCAAACCTATAAAAAACAGAAAAGAAAAAGAAAACGAATGATTGGAACTATATATAGATGATTTTTTATTGGCGTTTGGAGTTTACTTTTCAATATTGCCATGCCAAGAGGCAATCGCAATCTTTGAGCATGTGAAATTGACTATTAGTGGTAGTTTTACATACATTGTTGGATGTGATTTCTAACCATTAGGCTTATGTCTTAGATTGATGCGTTTTTATTTGCGTTGTGTATGCTTCATTGTGAAATGAGTTCTTAACATCCATTTGAAAATCATACCATTGATGGAGAGAGACATAAGAAAAAAAAAAAAAAAGAAAAAGGACTGCAATAATAGTGCAAATAATGGTCATCTTTGTAATTGGGAGCAGACTCTTGATGATATGTGGTTGACCTGAGAAAAAGCAATTTTACTTTTACCAGGAGGGTTCACACCAACACCCAGTGGTTTGTTATCCAAAAGAGAGAGATCCCAACTATTGCTTGCTGCAAAAGAGGATCCCAAGTTGCCACTCCTTATCACTATTTCCATTGCTTCACCTTGCAAGAATTGGCAGTGCTTGAGCCTTAATGACTCCATCAAACTTTCCTGATTTCAAAATCTTGTTCAGTGGAATCGCTAGATATTTATCACATTGGGGTTATTTTGACCTACTCAGTCCAAATGATATATGCTTTTGAACAATCAAATGAAGAGAATTTCTTTTGACTTTTGAGGCATGGCTAAGTGGTTAGTCTTGTTATTGGTGAACTAATGAAATCTTGATTGCTTGACAATAATGATTGATTATGGCGATCCTGATAATTGATCTACTATTGTAAATTACATGAATCCAATTGACAAACATGATTGAAAAAGTGTTTTTATTAACATAAGCTGCTATCGAGGTCTTCTATTTTTTTTTTTTTATTTAATTTAATTTTATTTTTATAATTTAAGCACCTAGGATATGAGTGAAAATAAAATAATAAAATCATTTTACCTTCTAAGGTACAAGTTCTAGGCAAAGTACATTGCTGGTTGTAAGTGGCAACTTTCAAAAGTTAATCCTCCTAGATAGAATCAAATGGACGTGCAGATTAGTGACTGTTGGGATAAACAATAAACCTCCATTTTGGGGTAAACAAGAAATCATTGGCATTGTATAGGGAATTTAGCCTCCATTTTGGAGAATTCGTCTTCCAATGTAATCCTACAAAAATACGGATTTAGTTTCTTGATTCTCAATTCATTTTTGTGTATTCGGAATTCGTGTATCATTTTTGTGCTTGTTAATCTAATGCAATATAGTTTTCTTTCTTTCTTTTCTTTTCTTTTCTTTTTTATTTTTATTTTTATTTTTATTTTTATCTTTTTGTAGTATGGGTTTCCATTTAATAGTCTTGATTCTAAGATTAACTGTTCTACTCACCTCAGGCTGGTGTGGAAGTTGCTAAGCTCTTTTTACATGAAGGGGAGACGGTATGTGTTTTGTAAAAGCTTCATTTTTATTAGCAGAAGTTACCGCATTTAATTTCTTCATTGTGTCAAATGAATAATGTAAGCTGCATATCATATGTGTTTTGGTGATAGTGCCTTGGAAGTTGTTACCATCTTTTACCTATAATTGTTGCTTCTTCACATGGTTTTGACTTTTGAAGTGAGATGCAAGATGAATATAACATGATTCTTGGATAATCTGAGGCAAAACTTGCTGGTTGCAATTTGAAAGAATTTAGTCCAGAATTGTAATTAGTCCCTGCTGGGGCTCAATAGTGCCAATTTTTCTTGCAGGAGTTTGCCTGCTGCTCATTGACATCATTTATCTTCGACTCTTATATTGAATATAAATAATTGATACATCTTCGACTCTTATATTGAGATACTGTAGTACTGTGATATTTTGTAGGTGGCCTAGGATAAAAATCTTCTGCTGGAACAGACTCATTAATGAAAAAATGTATTATATGTTCAAATGAAACTGAGATTCTCATTATGGATTACGTCAAAAATATGGCTGATGGAATAACTGGAAAAAGTATTGTTCCTATACTTCCTTTTGGGTTTAAAATATTTTATTCCAAGTTGTCAACTTTATATTACTAGTTTGCAACCTTCAGTTGGACATAATAAGAAAACTTGGATTTTTGAATTGTACAATCAACTCATTCTACAGAGAAGCCAAAAAAAAAAAAAAAAAAAAAAAAAAAAACCTCAAAGCTATCTCTACTTTTTGTAACGTATCCTGAGTCAATGGCATAAAGTGATTCCATTATCAGTAGCAGTTATGATAGATATTTTATTAATTATAATTAGATATATTTATGGTAAATTATGGTGATTTTCTAATCAATCATTTGTTGCGTTTTGTTGTTGATGTATCTGCAGGTCATATATACAGTTGGAAGAGACCCTCACTACCAGAAAAATATTGTTGCTGAGAGCGCCCCTTTGTTTACGGCTCCTTTAATTGTATGATTTACCTTTTGAATTGGGATATTGCATAACGATAATACATTTACTCTCATTTATAATGGTGCATTTTTTTAACCATAGGATTTGCCATGTCTCTTTTGGTAGGATGAGTATCATCAATGTTTAACCGGCATGTAATCTTCTCTTACTTTGAAAATCAGAACAGTCATGGTAATTAAGATATTTCATTATGTGGAAAAAAAAAAAAAAAACTATGAATGCCCATTTAGTGAGACTTTGCACCATATGCACCCACTGGTCACATGGTTCTGTATCCATGGTCGAATAAGGCATTGCTTGATCTGAACTTATAGTTTATGGCAACTCTGAACATGGTGGGATTTTTTGATGACTACTGTGTAGGGCAACTCATGTGGCTATCCCTTATGATGCAGGTCTTGGTTAATGGCAAGACAGCAAGTGCTAGTGAAATTGTGAGTAGCTTCATCTATATTTCACCTGTTACTACCACTATATTTTTTGATTTGGTATGACTGCATATTTCATCTGTGAGTAGCTTCGTTCTATATTTCACCTTTTCATTTTTGTTCCAGGTTGCTTCTGCTCTGCATGATAACTGCAGAGCGATTCTTGTGGGGGAGAGGACTTTTGGTAAGGTAGAAGTAACTACTGATTATAACTTGGATTTGCTTTATTAAGCTACAATTGCATGTAGCATCTATTTTATGTGTTATGTAAAGGTGTAATATGTTGAGAGGAAGTATCGTCTTCCTCTCATCACAAATATTTCATTTATCTGCTTACCTATTTAATCCATTTAACCTATAAAATTCTTGGTGAAGACCTCTAGCTGAAATGGTAGCATCCCCTCCCACTAGAGGTGAGGGTTCAATTCTTCTCATTCTTTTCATTGAATAAACCATAAGTTGTGTTTTGTGGATCAATGGGGTCCACTTGCTAGTGTTAGTGTTACGTGGGCCATAAGGCCTTGGTGTTCGTGATTTTATTTCTACCTTATGAGAGATAAATCTCCTTGAGAGTATGGCTTCTGTGTCCTCTCAGAGACTGCTGTCCATATGCTTGGGATTGTTTCAAATCCAGACCACCGCAGATTGTTAAACATGTAAACACTGTTTTCATTTCACCCATCAGTTAGTCTTCTAAATGTTGATGGTTGTTAGGTCAAGCCAATCTGATTCTTGGGCTTTCTCCTTCCAAAAGACATGCTGCCTTGTTAAATAATTTGACCTTCTCAATTCTTCGGTTTATAATCAGTTAGAATGATGTATGAATTTGAACATTATTTCATTTCTCTCTTATGTTTTAAATACTCTTAATAGGGTCTAATTCAGTCGGTCTTTGAACTTCATGATGGGTCTGGTGTGGTTGTCACTGTTGGTAAGTATGTCACACCAAATCACATGGACATCAATGGAAATGGAATAGAGCCTGATTTTCGAAGTATCCCAGGTAACAAAATTTTTCCTTTTTTTTTTTTCTATATTTTTAATTTTTGTTTTTTCCCTCCTGTGGCATGGATATAGAGAAGTAATGGTAAATGAAGAAAAACCTTGTTCTTTGCAGCTTGGAATGAAGTAACAGAACACCTATCACAGTGTCTTACCTTTAAGAACAGTTGAACCCGAGGTTTGTACCATCTTACATCTGGTTCCTTTATTTATTGTTACACATGCAAGTAAAACAAGCGTCTGTTTTTAATTTTTCTTAGGAATTGCCTCTGAGTCTCTGATTCTCGAGTTCAACATCTTGCAAAAATGAATTCACACCTTTATCATGAAAGGGACTTTGCTCAAGTTGGCTGTTGCAAGCTGTCAAGAAGTAGATGGAACCCCTGATCTGGATCAAGAAATGTTACTACACAGCTCGACAAAGAATACATTTATCTGCTTCATTTTGTATACTGAACCTTATCCAACAAAGCATTTGAACTGCACTGATCAATGCGGCTAACACCATCTTGTATAGACTCAATGAATTGATTGCAACAATGCTTGAATGCTTTCAGTGCAAGAAATCTTTAGCTATTCAGTTTCCTCTTAAGTGGGACTTGTTTACTCACTTTGTAAGTATCAATCATCATCTGTTAGTGCCATACAGAGTGGCCGGCTTTGTAAAGGGGAATTTTACCTGTAAAATGTATCAAGGATGAAAATTTTTATCATTATTTATTTATTAAATGGCTTGTCATTTAGGTTCCAAATCAAGAAAATTCAAACTACCATGTTGTGGATTTTCCATTTCCTTTATCATCAAACTCAATACATCAAGCAGGGTATGGATCTCTAATATTTTAGGATGCAACACACCGCCAGCTACAAACTCATGGACTTCTCCATTCACTTCAACCAAGCTACATCCTGGTTCCTTTGTTATTCCCCTTTTCTGCATCAAACCCCTTGCCTCCGTCGCATCCTCAAATCTCGCTGACAATATGTAAGTGTTCGACAAAAGTACATAGCTGCAGCTTTCATGTGGCTCCAATTTAAGTAGCTTCTCAGCTGCACGTTTTGCTATTTTGATATTTCCATGTTTCCTACAAGCTGAAAGCAACGAAGCCCATGTTATAGCATCTGGGTCTTCTGGCATATTAGCTATTAGCTCTTCTGCTTCTTGAACAAAACCTGCTCTGCCAAGAACATCTACCATGCAACCATAATGCTTACTTGTCGGTTTCATCTTGCGAGTTTCTATCATTAACGAGAAGTATTTCCTCGCTTCCTCAACCAATCCAGAATGATTACAAGCTGTTAGAACTCCAATGAAACTTACATCATCTGGCGCCAAACCAGATGATTGAAGCTGTAAGAACAGTGCAATTGCTTCTTCTGCACGCCCATTCATCGCTAAACCTAATATCATTGAGTTCCAACTCGATAATGCTTTTTTTGAGGCATTTTTAAACACTCGAAGAGCCTTCTCGACGCTCCCACATTTGCAATACATGTCTATAATTGCAGTTAGAACAATAGAATTCACTTCAATCTTGCTTTTCCTAATATAACTATGAAGCCATTCTCCTTGCTCAAGAGCTCCTAGACCACCGCAAGCAGTTAACAAGCTCACCATTGTGAACTCCGTGGGACGAATCTGTTGGTTCTGCATCAACGAAAATAGATTGAGCGCCTCCTTTAACCTTCCATTCCTAACATACCCACTGATCATAGAATTCCAAGTTATAATACTTCTTGATTCCATCTTATCAAACAACCTTTTTGATTCATCAATTTCTCCACTTTTGGCAAGACCCATGATCATGGAGTTCCATGCCACCACATCAAAACTCGAGTTGTTCTCATCAAACAACCGCCTCGCTTCTAGCAAGTACCCGCAATTAGCATACATAAAGATGATTGTGTTTCGAATGAATGGATCGGAGTCAAGCCCGAGTTTGAGAACTCTTCCATGAAGCTGAGTACCATCACGGGCAAGACCAAGATAGGCATAAGCTTTGAAGAGGGAAGGATAAGTGAGTCTTTGAGGTTGAGTACTCGGAGAAGAATTAAGCAACATTTCAATGAAGAGAAAGATGGCATTTTGAGGAGTGGAACTTTGTGAGAATCCTCTGATGATGGTGTTCCAAGTGAAGAGATTTGGGTGGTGGATTTGGGAGAAGACCGAGTAGGCGTAGTTGATGTCGCCAGCCGGTGAAGTGGCGGAGAAGGCTAAGATCCGGCTGGCCACGATGGTGTCTTTGGAGAGGCCAGTCTTGATGAGGCTGGCATGGAGCTTATGAAGGTCAGCCATGGTGGTGCAGTTGTTGTGGAGCATGGAGAGAGATGGATGGTCCGTGATGAACTTGGGGATGGAGGTATGTGGTGGTGATGAAGAAGATGGAAGTGAACAACTTCTGCAGCAGAAACTTGGATTCATTTTTTTTTTTTTCGGTCTGATCAGTGATCACACCACTGGTGATGGTTGGAAAGAACGAGAGGTGCCTAATTAGACTAAACGAGATGAGATATTTTTAATTTCTTCTTTTTTTCTTTTTTGGATTTTTATGTTTTGGGCGATTATTTTTAGTAGGGAGATAAAGCTGGAGTGACAGTGCAGGCTATTAATCTGTACAAAAGATATTTAGGGTTTGAATATTTCTAATTTTCTATTAAAGAGGTATGAGCTAAAAAAATCTTTGCTAAAGGTCCTAATTTTATATCCAAAAAGACATTTCCTACGAAATTAAAATTTTTGCAGCTCATGATATTTTTAGCTCCAACCCATGCCAAAAACCTCACGCCAATTAGACTGGAGAGCAACAGTGACCCACTACAAACTGCAAGGCAATCTAGTTCTCGCTCTAAATTGGCGGGTACGGGCACGTCCCCCCTCTTTTCTTTCATTTTTTAATTTCTTTTTAGTTTTTATTCTTTTTTGTATTTATTTTAATTTAATTAAATATTTAAAAAATAATTTAAATTTAAATTTGTCATATATTAGAAATTTATATTAATTTATAACTAATTTTATATATTAAAGAAAATTATAACTATTGCAACATGTCTAATGTATTTGAAAAAGAAAAAGTACATGATGTTAAGAATCAAACTAGAAAAAAAAATTAAAAAATGCAAGAATTTCTTCAAGAGAAGGAGAAGAAAACTCAAGAACACTAGAGAGAAGAAAGAATTCCAAGAGAGAATTGTTCTCTTTGTTGATGATTTCTATGAGGCACAAGACCCCTCTATATAGTTTTTTAAAATGGGTGTTACATCAATCATGATGATGACATTTAAATAATCCTATTAATCTGGACATTATGAGATTTAGAAGTTACATAATACTAAATATCACAGGGGTTACAAAGACATTCAATATTTTATTATTATTATTTATAACACTCCCCCTTTGAATGCCTTTTATATTAGAATATACCTTATTAAAACCTTACTAGATAAAAACTCAGGGAAAAAAAATTTAGAAGGAAAAAGAGTATATATTCTGATGGAGTCTTATAATATTGTTAGGACTGTCTCGTTAAAAACCTTGCAAGGAAAACCCAGTGGGAAGTCTAGAGAGAGAGATCACTCCAGAAACTCCAACCCTTACTAGTGAAGTAGGATCACTTCAGAAGCTCAGTTCACTCTAGGGTTAATCCTAACGCCCAATTCCAAATCAAAGGTTCGGCATGTTGGGTCTAGGGTTTGGAACACACATGAAGAAATCCTTCCTCATGTTGGTATGTGGTTATAATCTTGATTACTTTTTGTTAAGTATGAAACATAGCAGTTATGTATGTAAACTAGGTAAAAACAAGAATTGAACATGAGGCATATAGCACATCATCACATAGTGTACATCTTTGTTCATGCAAACCTAAGCATTTGAATTCTAAAGCATGGCATATATGATCAATTCAAAATAGAGCATGCATATCTAAGAATAATCACACATGAACATCTTATTAAAATCAAAATAATAAAGTAAAATTTGGAATTCATCTCCATCTTAATACGCTTAGTCTGTTGGTCTCAAAATCCAAGCCTTTGATCTTTCAACCTTGAAATTTAAGACTAGTGAGTTATTATCGTATTTCTAACATTCTTGGATCATAAACTAATGTAAACTTACCCTACATGATTCATATTGGTCAAAGAAATCACTCTAAATATGCCTAAACATGGTTTCAGGTCTGTGTATTGCGGTAGGGAAAGCCATTACCATGATAATCAGTTTGCAGGGATGAAAAAATAGATTTGTAGTTGTATTACCGAGGTACGCTAGGTGTATAAGTGCATTACCACGGTAGTAATTTTTTTGGGTTTTTGTTCTAAAACTGCGATAATAAATTGCACTACTGCGGTAATCTACAAGCAACTAGTTTTCTAGGTTGGTTTTACACCTGTACTAGCTCCCCTACAGACATGGCACCCTACTAGTTCGACTTCTAAGTTATGAAACATGAAAATGAGACTGAGATAGGGTGGTTATACCTCTTTTGAACCTTCAAACCTCTCTGGTTGATCAACACACTTTCTTAGCACAAAGTTGTAATCTAAACCTTGTTTCTCTCCTTCCCACAACTCTGTTGGTTGTGTAGAACAACAAGGGATGAAAAGAGATGCTTAGATACTACTGGGAGAGTAAGAAGAGAACTGATTCGTTCTTGCTGGGATGAGGAGAATGGGTGCTCAAGCCTTGGTTTATATAAAATTCAATGTGACATGGTTTGGAAGGTTTGGGTTGGTCACATGGTGGAAGCCTTTCTAAAACTCTGTATTTCTTATTTCCCATGCACCATATAATAGTAAATTTGTGTTTTAGAAGTTGTTATTATGTTCAGAGGCTTCCTATCTATGTTTCTAATTCAATTTTTGGGTTTTCTGATGCATTACCGCAGGGTAGTCTTTCCTATTATTAGGGTAATCAGTTGGCAAGTTTCTATTTTTGACTTTCTACGAATTCTTGGTGCACTACCGTGGTAGTTCTTCTAACTACCATGCTAGCTAGAGCATTTTCGGTGTGAATTCTTTGTGTTATGCTCTCACTCGCTAATCTTTCGTGCATCGAGTTATACAACTTTAATAACACAGATTCATGGATTTCCAAAGTTTATTCCACTCAGATTGTTTTATTAAATTTTATTTATGGAATAGTTCTACAAATTTTGAGATATTATAGTAACATTTTATATTTTAATTTCACACGGATGTAATTTAATCATAATTGACTGTGTTTGAATATACAAATATGTACATAAAGTCAACCATGTGCTCGTAGTAAAATGCATATTATATCTATGAACTAAGTAAATTGAATTATTTGATGGAAATATTAAGTGAGTGGAGTTGGAGTTAAATAATAATAATAAAATATAAAAAAAGATGTTATATATATACATAAAGATGTTAATATATTAATATATGTTGATTTATATATATTTATGAGCTATCTATATATATATATATATAAAGATAGCTCTGAAATGTATATAAATCAACATATATTAATATATTAATCTATATATAAGAATTGAGAACATGGAGTGGTCGGATGATATAATTAATCTATATATGTGTGTGTATGGAATGATAAGGTATATATATATATATATTAACCATTTAAGTTTCTCAAGTAGAGCAATAGAGGAAAGAAGGGACAAGAGTAGAGAACACGTAGAAAACTTACAGGTTTAGCAGCAAATCTAACATTTTAGTAAGTTATTTTCACTACTTTTTTGTGCAAAATGACTATTCGAGCCATAAATTATAATTTTAATGGTATAATCTTTGTCATAAGAGATATTTTATAGCATTGTTCAAAGATGGGAAGCTCACCCATGAAGAGTAAAAGCAAATAAAGCTTATATCATTGTGTTTATATCGTCATGTAGGACTAAGCCATAGGATGCATCGACTTTTTTCTATGTGATAATCTTAAAAATAATTGTAGAGTATACAATAATTAAAGGTTCAGTTTATTCTTATTCAGGCCTGACGAAAATGGAGACAAACCAGATTACTTGGAGAGATGCAAATAAAAGTGCTTTATAAAATCTTGCATGATTGAAATAATTGCATTATCATAACTTTAAGTATTTATATGTATTGTCTAACTTTACATGGTGATTTCTATAGTTTTATTTAATTTGTTTTTCTTGCATGTTTACTTAAATGTATTTAAATACTACAAATAAAAAATATTCATTGAGTATGTTGTAGCTCACTTATTATATCAACATTTTAAGAATAAATAAAAAAGGAAAACGGGCAACACAAGATGAGTAAAAAACTCTTCAATAATTGTCGTGCGAATATCTTGATGAGTTTTGTGAGCTTTTAATTTTATATAGTTATATTAATTATTATACGTATAATATCACATAAATAGGTATGGTGTCCTGTCAAAACTAATTGAGGATTTTGGAAATAATACTTATAAGTATTATTGATTACGTACTATGGATTCATGGATTATGGAGGTTGTGTGCTGAAAAATATTTATTTGTAGAATTGTTGAGTGATGAATTTTTGTGGATGTTTGGCTAGTTAGGATGTAGAATTGGATGACCCACTAAGCTTGTAGAATTCATCCATTTCCCTTATTTCCAGTTGCAAGTGATTGATGACCTCGTGCAAAAGTCAATACTTTTATACACGTCTTCATTTAGTTCTTCTTTTAACTTTTCATTCTTGATGAACATTTTGTGATATGTTTTTAAAGGTGTGACCCTTGAACCATGAGCTAATGTACTCGAGATGCCCCATCGTCTAGGGTGAGATTATGATGTATTCTAATGGTTCCATCAAATTCGAGTTAAGACTAATGATCATCACACTTTGGCATGAGATTTTGATAGTTGACAATGAGACTTGATATAACTTGTATTGGAAAATAATAGTTGAAACAATTTTTCATGTTAGAAATGATATGAAACATAACAAAATGAAATTTGTAAAATGATTATGTATTGATAAAAAAAAAAAAGAAAAAGAAAAGAAACTTAAAGAATGAATGTTATCATGTTCAATGAATGAAAAAGAGGTTTTGAAAAATAAATGTTGAGTTTTAAGATAACAAAAATACACACATTTTTTCATGATGGAGCTAATTTTCAAATTCACTAACCAAATGGTTTTCAAGCAAATAACTATTCTAAAAAAAATGAGATTAAGAAAAGGGGCACCATAGCAGTGGTATCAAAGATTGAGATAAAGTGGGGGTAGGGAAGGGGCCAAGTTCAAAGTTCAAATTGGTTCATAGACTTAAACAAAATTGCCTACACCTGCAGGGCCACCACAATATGTAAATATTTTGCTATGAATCACAACTTACAATATGTACATGGACTAACACAATGTCCCTCAAATTGATGCCAACCTTACATTCTTTGTAACTTGTAATCCAACCTTAGAATTATGTTGTTACACAATAGTTCTTATCTGTTGACACTTATGGGCTCATCCTCAGAATAAATACTCAAAATAAAAAATGTGAATCCCTCAACTTATAGATTAATATGTCAATTGTTGTTCTTTCTTTTAGAGTTGATGCATATATAAAACCTTGTTGCATGATACTTTGCGAAACTAATTAAAGATTCAATAAGTCATAGTTGTTCCCATAGGTGCAACTATGAGAAAAGTTGCCTTTTATTAAGAATAGAAAACTTTCTATTTCATTCTTAACTTACTATATTAGTTATAAATTTTTTTAAGAAGAAAACCTTAATAAAAACTAATCTTGATTTCATGTAATCTTTATCAATGAAAGAGATCATGTTTGACAAAACATGAATTCTTGCTAACTATGTAAACTATGAAGAGATCTTATTGCCAAAAATTAGAGAGACCATTATTGGAAACATTTGCTAAAATCATACCAAACAAAGGATCATGTGACATGAGAAGAGATGCATGTGAGATCCTAACACTTACCATTAAGACTAGAAGCATGTTGAGGAGACACGCTATCATATAAAGAAGAAGGAATGGGGAACTTATTCCCTTATTCTCTAAAAGTCTATGTCATTCCTTCCAAATATATGTTTAATGAGAAAGCATCAGGAAAAAAAAATTGATCAAGATCCTCCTCCTCTTGAAAATAGAAGTGGCAGCAATGAGGGAGGAGATAGAAGCAAAGGAATCTTTAACTTTTTGGATATTATATTCTATGTTCAGCTTACTATATATGAAGGTAAAGCAAACACCCAAATCTTGGAGGGGCATGAGCTTTAAACACATAACTAATCAATATTAAAGTATGGAAAAGGTATCATAAATAAGGGATTGACCCACGTCATCCAACGGTATTTATTTACTTCTCTTGGGCAGCACAGGAGGGGGGCTTGTATCACATTAATCTCTTTCCTTTCTCTTTCCAAATCCTTGGGATTTCCTGAGGAACATTAACTCATGTATATATTTCATAAAGGTAAAATATTGAGAAACATTTAAATAAAACAAATCAATAACATTAATCAAATTAAAATTCAAAACGTACATTGCCTTTGTGTTTATTACAGCAGAATAATTTTCATATTTGAATAAAGTAAATTGGGTCAACATGCCCTACAATTTTTATAAAATCTAAAGAAAATATTCTAAGTGACCTCCATGTAGCCTTGATTTATTAGTTCCCTAAAAGATTAGAAAAAAGAGGTGAGCTTAAATCCTAGTAGATCATTCCAAATATTTAAATCATGATTTCGACAAATAAGACATACGTATCAAACACTTTCAAATATTACATGATTCAAACAGTTCATTGTTCATAGTTGCATTTAAGACCAAAAGGCATTCACCTTTTGCGTTTCGAGTCTAAGGAGTGAGATCTTTTAAGAAACTCAAGGCCTTACTAGTGAATTAGGATCACTCTTGAAGCTTGGTACACTCAGGGGTCAATTCTGATGCCTAGTTCCAAATTGAAGGTCTGGTATGTTGGGTCTAAGGTTGGAACACACAAGGAAATCCTTTCTCCGTCAATACATGGTTATAATCTTAATTAATCTTTAATTGAGTGTAAAGCATAGCATTCATGTGTGTAAAAATAAAAAGAAATTAAACATGCAAACATGGTAAGCATATCATCAAATAACATACATCTTTGTTCATGCAAACCTAAGCATGTGGCATGGAATGGATGATTAATTCAAAAAATAGCATGCGTATTCAGGCATAATCACACATGAATATCTTATTGAAATCAAAATAATAAAGTAAATTTCAAAAATCATCTCCACCTCAATTGCTTAATCCTTTTGATCTAAGCTCCTTTGTTGAACCTTCAACTTCTAGCACAAAACTTGTGCAGAACTCTGCTTCTCCACCTTCCTACTACTCTAACCATTGTTTAGAACAACCAAAGAATGAAGAGATACCAAGAAGGAGGCAGAGAGAGTAAGAATATAATTGTCTAGTTCTTGCTGGGATGAAGAGAATGAATGCCCAAGCATGGGTTTATATAAAGTCCCAGTAAGCATGAATTGGCAAGTTTTGGGTGTTTCCAAAGTAGAAATCTTGCTAATTCTTCAATGTTTCGTGTTCCCCATGAAAAAAATTAGTAAGTGGCATTTTTAGGGTTTTGGAGGCTTTTAGCAACTTTTCTTGTGAATTTTGTATTTTTTTGCATTTTTTTTGTTTCATTATCATGGTAACCCATTCAGTTACAGTGGTAATGGTGCATATCGCATTTTTTATTTTTTTTGAAAACATGTTGTGTTACCGCAATAGCCTGGTACACAATACATTCTTTTTCTTTCTCATTTTGCCTACCTTTTCCTATGTTAGCACCAATACTTCCACAAAATACTCAAAGTCAATTTTTCCCAATTTATTTTAATTAATTTTATTTATCAAATTTTCGTACAAATTTTCAGTGTATTACAACATACCCCCTTAAAAGAAATTTTGTCCTTGAAATTGCACTAGTTCATTCGAGTGTCGTTCAGTCACATACTTCTAGTGAAGAAGTTCAGGTACTTAGCCTTCATCTGGCTTTCTAGCTCCCAAGTGGCCTTTTCTACCCCATGATGTTTTCAAAGAATTTTGACTAAAGGAATGTCCTTCGTTCTCAAGCTTTGTACCTTGTGGTCGAGTATCCTAACTACCACTTCTTCATATGTGACATCTTCTTGGATTTCCTCCTCCTCCCAATGGATCATGTAAGAGGGATCAAGTTCATACTTCCTTAGCATTAACACATAGAGCACGTTGTGAACTGAGGACATTCGATTTGGTACGTCTAAGTCATAGGTGCATTTTTCAATTCTTCTAAGTATTTCAAACAGGTTGATGAATCTAGTGATAACTTTCCTTTTGTATCCGAGCCTTTTGATTTCCTTTTGAAGGCTTATCCTCAAGAACACTCTATCACCTGCATGAAAATCAAGGAATCTTCTCCTTTTATCAGCATAACTCTTTTGTCTATTCTATGCTCTGGCCAATCTCTTTTATATTTGTTTTACTTAATTGTTCATCTCTTCTACTAGATCTGGCCCAATAAGCACATGATCCTCAATTTTAGCCTAACAGGTTAGTGATCTGGAGGGCATCTCATAAAGAGCTTCATACGAAGCCTTCTTTATACTTGCTTGATAAGTGTTGTTATAGGTAAACTCCACCAAGTGTAGGTACTTGCTTCAGTTTCCCTTGAAGTTAAGGATGTAAGACCTAAGCATGTCTTCTAGTGTCTAAAAGACTCTTTCGGACTAACCATTAGTTTGAGGATAGAAAGCAGTGCACATGGTGAGTCAGGTGCCCAACTCCTTATATAGACTCTACCAGAATTGTGATGTGGACTGAGAGCATTTGTCTGACACTACGATTTTAAGTGTGCCACGAAGTCATACTATCTCCTTCATATAGAGTTCTCCCAGCTTACTAACTTGGTCTATGGATCTAATGGGCAAAAAATATGCCACCTTAGTGAGATGATCCACAATTACCCATACAATATCTTCTCCTTTCTGGTTATGGGGTAATTCATTGACAAAGTCCATGATAATATTGTCCTACTTTCATTCTGAGATTGGGAGTAATTGTAAGATTCTAGTGGGTTTTCTATGCTCTGCCTTCACTTGGTGACAGGTGAGGCACCAAGAGACAAACTTAGCCACATCCTTTTTCATTTCTCGCCACCAATAGGTCTTATGGAGGTTTTGATACATCTTGCATTGCATGGATGCATCTTGTACTTGGTCTAATGGGTTTCGCCTAGTATGGTTTGTTTATTCTATCCATTTTGAGGCACACAGATTTTATCTCAAAGTCTTAGGGTATTTTCAACATCTATCTTGAAGTAAGTATGTTTACCCTGTTCAACTCCTTCTATCAGGCTTGTGATCCACTTATCTTGCCTTTCTTCATCCTTAATCTGATGTAGAAGATTTGGTTGGCAAGTCATGTTGTAAAGATAAATTTGTTTATCGTCTGAAGCCACACCTATGTTATAACCCTCAATTAATTGATAAATCTGACCCTTTTCCTCCTCTTGTTTGTTGAATTTCCTATTCAAGGCATCAGCCACCACATTGGCCTTCCTTGGATGGTAATGTAGTTGAAAATCATAGTCCTTAAGGAACTTTATCCATCTCTACAGCTTGAGGTTCAACTCCTTCTAGATGTAGATATATTTCACACTCTTATGATCCAATAATGGTTCAAACTTCTCACTGTAAACATTGTATCTCCAAATTTTTAGGGAAAATACAATGGCTACTAGCTCCAAGTCATTTGTTGGGTAATTCTGTTCATGAATCTCTAGTTCTTGCATCGACACTACACCCAATCAATTCTGCGAAGAATTCGTATACAGAACATATCGAACACCATGTGTAAGAGCAACTAAGATGGGGGTTGTAGTCAATCTCCTCTTCATTTTTTGGAATGATCGTTCACACTTTCCATCCCAATTGAACTTGACTCCTTTTCTAGTAAACTTGTTCATAGGTTCGCCTAATTTTGACAAATTTTGGATGAATCTTCAATAATATCTAGCCAAGCTTGAGAAACTCGTGATCTCTATAACCATCGTGAGTTGTTTCGAGTCCATGACAACTATCACATTCTCAGGATCTACAAAGATGTCTTCTACTGATACCACATGGGCAAGGAACTTGACTGTCTTCATCTAGAATTCACACTTGCTGAACTTTGCATACAACTGGTTTCTCTAAGGGTCTCTAACACAATTCACAAGTGTTCTAAGTATTCAACTTTCGACTTAAAGTAAATTAGGATGTGATTCATAAATACGACCACAAACTAGTCAAAGTATTGCCTAAACACCCTTTTTATCATATCCATGAATGTTGTCAGTGCATTGGTCAAACCAAAGGGCATTACTGTAAACTTAAAGTGTCTGTATTGAGTTTTAAAGAATATCTTGTGTATATTCGACATTCGAATTCTTAACTTATGGTATCCCAACCTAGGATCAATCTTAGAGAAATGAGTAGCTCCCTTCAATTGATCGAATAAATCATCTATCCTTGGCAAGGGATACTTGTTCTTTATAGTCACTTGGTTCAAACTTCTGATAGTCAACATATAATCTCATGGATCCATCTTTCTTTTTCACGAACAACACTAGAACTCTCCATGGTAATTCACTTGGTCTTATGAATCATTTCTCTTGAAACTCGTCTAGCTGAGTTTTTAATTCGATCAGCTCCACTGGTCTCATTTTGTAAGGAGGTATGGCTTAGTTTTAAGGTGAAGTTCAATCTTGAGCTCTACTCCTTTAGTTTGTGGTAGTCTTGGTAATGGGAATACATCTTCATAATCTTGGACTACTTCTAAGCTCTAGATTCCTCTTTGTTCTTTGGATTCCTCTTCTAAGAACTTCATGAACTCCTTTTTAAGCCTTAAGCAATTCAACAAAGTTATCATCGAACTTCTAAGTAATCTCTGCATATCACCATTGATTATATAAGTTTCTCCGGAGTGTGATGTTATGGTTACTCTCCTCTTAGGGCAATCTATCTGTGCCTGATACTGGTTTAACTAGTCCATTCCTAATATTACATCGTATCCATAAGATGGAAGCACATAGAGGTCGACTGAGATTAGTTTATCCCCAAACCTAAGGTCACAACTACACATTCTTTTTGAGGTAATTGTAATTCCTATGGGTGTGGACACATTCAAAGTCATAGGCAAGGTTTTCATTACTACTTGGAACCTATCCACTAGTTTTTTGGCAACAAATGATTTTGTAGCAACTGAATAAAACAAAAGTTTCACAAAGGAGCATGGGTCATATATTTCACAGAATGTTGTTCTTGCCAAGGTTGTATGTCTTTGTTTAGCCTATGCAACATCAAATAATAGAAATGTACATACCACAGCAGGGACTTGATCCTCTTGAACATCAGCAACGGGAAACACTCTGACCTGGTTATGTCTTTAGTTAGCATTTTATTGTCTTAGTCTGCCCCGAGAACAACTATTTTATCCTCCTCCTTGATTGTTTTATGGTTGTTGTTATGGAATTTTGCATTTTGGTAGGATAGAACTTTATTATATGTCCTAACTAGTTATAGTAGAAGCATAGTCCTTGACGTCTGGCATGTTCCAACTGTTTTTCTATTGCACATTCAGATCGTTTTTGAGTCCAAGGCGCTTTGTTGCAATTGTTATGACTGGTATTCTTCTTCTTCCAGTTTCCTTGGTAATCTTTGTCATTACATGGCTTCTTGTTTCTATTCTTCAACTTCTGCTAGAAATTGAATTCTCATTCACGAGAAGTGCTTTCTCGACCACTTCTCTATAGGTCTTCAATCCCATTGTTATTATTGCTTTTTGGATTTCAATTTTTAGGCCCTTCACAAATTGATTTGCCTTCATCTTTTCTTTCTTGATTATTTCAAGCGAAAACTTGTCCAATTCAATGAACTTGGTCTCATACTCGACCACCATCATGTCTCGCTAGGTCAATTTGATCAATTCTGACTGCATTCGCCTTAACATGGCCTCGCAAAAGAATTTCTCATAAAAAATTCTTTGAACTCTTTCCAGTTTATATCTCTGACATTAGTGCATGGATCTACCTTCAACATCCTCCATCAACTCCTAGTCAGTCCCTTAAATTGATGGGTAGCCAATGCAACTCTATGGTTACCCACTGCCCCTAACACATCCAAATGTTCATCAAGCTCGTAGTACTAGTGGTCTTCCAACGTGCAGTCAGATGTGCCATCAAATTGAGATGGGTGGAGTTTCTATAACTTCATCAACATGTCCCTTTGTTCCTTATCCTTAACACCATCTCATGCCCTGTAACAACCTGGGCCCACCGTGACGATATTTTTTCTACCTTAGCCACCACTGACTACGTGTAGGGTTTTTTTTCTTGGCAATACTCAAACCTGGGTCTCCCAAAAACACTCAACACAATGAGACATCCTCAAATGCACATTTAGCCCGGGAATTCCCTTGGAGTCATATCGATCTAGGATATTACAACCCACCCCTTGGGAGCAATCTCGTCCTCAAGATTCACACCTTTGGTACACACAAAGCGACTTTGATACCATTTGTAATAATTCGGGCCCACCATGACGATATTGTCCCGACCTTAGCCACCACTGACTGGGTGCAAGGTTTTGCTCTTGGCAAGACTCGAACCTGAGTCTCCTAAAAGTGCTTGATACAATGAGACACCCTCGAATGCACATTTAGCCCAAGAATCCCCCTAGAGTCAGACCAATGTGGGATATTATATGCCCTCTGACGAACTGGAAGCTTAGGTACAGGCACTGGTTGTTGTATTAAATATACTCATGTATCTGCAATTGTAGCACCACTTGTGGTAGCATTTGAGGCAGTGCCCTCATAATTTGTTCTGTAACTTTCCTGGTGATCTATGTTGACAACTCAAGAATCAACATATTCTTAATTTGAGCCTCAACGGTACCAGTTTGTGCCTCTTGTCCTTATGGTTCAGTATCGTCAGATGTGGCAGCTTTGGTGGCATATCTCTTGGATCTAGCCATTATCTACAAGTCAAAGCCGTCTTAGTATTTGTTTCCTCAAGTTTTCCTTTCATCCGTGCTATCGTGATGCTAAACATATATTTCTAGGGTTTTGTTTTTGTTCAGTGGCCTATCAGTTCATGTTTTTAAGTTCTTTTGAGGGTTTCAAGGCCCTCTAGTGTTGTTGGGTACAAAATTTTTGGTCTCAAAATCAAAATACTTCATAAATTTAAACAAGTAGGGCATGCATTGAATAAATCATTCAGTCATACAAGTTCACACTATCATAACAAAATTTCAATTTTTCACCTATGTCTTTGAGTTCAAGCATCTCATACCACCCTTGTCCATCGACATAGGCTTTCACTCAGACATCACACTACACCCACACAATTTCGCAAATGTCTCGATGACTAAGGCCTCCTAAGCCCCACTATACTTAATTGTCTCATACCAACAAAACATGGGAAAACAAGCTCTGCCAAAGTTCTTGATCATTCACCAAACATGGTGTAACACCATGCCTCTCGAGCCCCATTGTCTATGTCATCTGACGGTATAATTTTCTTTGATTAATAATCTTAGGCTGCCCGGGAGATGGGTCCGTGCTACGTTCTTTTTCCTTTCTAAGAGATTTCCTGTGCATATAAGTCTATATACAAATTCAAAACTGAGATAAATCTATTAGATCAATAATCCTTTATTTATTTATTCTAAGATTCTGAGTACATGATCCATTACAGTAGAAAATAAATTCAAAACTGAGATAAATAATTTAGCTTGGGCCCACGCGCCCTACAATGAAATAAATAAAAAGAATTCCTAATAAATAACCTTCTACGTAGGTTGATAAATTAATTTCCTGAAATGTAAAAAATGAGGGGGTGAGCTAAAGATCCCATTGAATCATTCCATCTATTTAATTCATTATTTCAACCAAATAATACAAGCATATCAAACACTTTTAGGGATTAAATCGATTCAAACAATATATTATTTCAATCGTAATTTGGACCGAACGAGGATAACCTCTGTGCTCCTGATCTAGGGAGAGAAATCAATTCTAAATCTTAAACCCATCTCTAGTGGGATCATTCTTGAAACCTGTTCCATTCTGGTGTCAGTCTTGACAACTAGTTCAAAAATCCAATTCTACATGGAACACAAAAAATTCATCCCCGTACAGGTACATGGTTGAAATCTTATTTAATCTTATTTTGTGTATAAAAGTAATATAAATAAATATTTCAATAGTAATTAAATATACCAACATTATAACATCATAAATCAACAAAAACACGGATTTTCAATTTCTAATGTAGAAGATCTTACAAGACACAACTACAGAGCATACTTTCTTAAACAGGATAGGTGACTTTCAATTTTTTATGTAGAAGATCTTACAAGATGCAACTACAGAGCATACTCTATCAGTCATAGCCAATATAATAATTTAAAAACATAAATTAAACTAAGCACACAAGCAAATATTATTTAAATCAAAATAATAAAGCAAAAGAAGGGAAAAGAACTTCACCTCGAGATCGCTTCCTAAATCTTTGTAGCAGTTCATTGCTACTACCTCGCAGGCTATTTAGAATAGTTCAATAAGAGGAAAAGGATCGACGGTGCCAAGAAGGAGGCAGAGAGGGAGCAAGAGGAATTTCAACTCTTGTTCTGGGATGAATGAAATGGGTAGGGTATGGGGGTCTATATAGAGTCTCTGAGGGTTAGATCCGTCATTTTTCGCCTTCCTAATCATGAAAGATTCCATTTTTGCTTAGCTAAGGTTTGGGTTTTGATTTTTAGGATTTTTTTATAATTTTTTGGTGATTTTTTCGATATTTTCTTTCATTTTTTCAATTTTTTGTAATAAAAAAATTTTTAAATACAGTGCGCACACTGTGGGCGCATGGGCTGCATGCAATCCTATTATATTCTTAGTATCACTATATTAATACATATATTAATTATAATTAATTAATATATATCTATATGTGCATATATATATATATATATATATACTTTTACACCAATTAATTAAATAATTAATTGTATACCATTTCAAAATAATATATATATACACAAATTAATATGTACCAATTAAAATGTCACACACCTAGGTACTAAGTAATATATATGCATGTGTCTATACCAATTAAGCAATTAAATCACATATGCATATATATATACACAAAAATATCGGGGTATTACATTCTACCACCCTTAAATGAATTTCGTCCTCGAAATTTATACTAGTTCACTTATGTTATTTTGTCGCGTATCCCTAGTCTTGGACGACTCTTCTATGAATTTTAGTGACAACTCTTGCAGTTTTAGGAACTACATAACTAAGGTGTTTGGCACATCGTTAGGGTAAACTTTGATCGTGGTAAGAAATTTAGAAATATACTTTGCAACTTCATAAATTTCTCAAAATTCTTACTTTATTCAAAATAATTTCATCAAAGCTTCAAAACATTACAATCAACCTACCCTTTGAAAATAATTTTAACCTAATAGTTCATCTAATGTAGTGTGAAGGCTACTATTGAGGAACTTGTTCTTTAGGAACGTCATCAACAGGGAAGTCTGCAATAGCAAATACTCTGGCTTGGCTCAGCTCACAGCCTTAGTTTTGTTCTTGCCCTTGGTTGTTGTTATGTCAGGGTGGTTGCTGTTGAGGACGCATATTTTGTTCTCCACCTTGACGATTCGGAGGTTGTTGTTGTTCGTGTCTGGGTTTTGCTAGGAAAAAACTTCGCTAGGTGGCTTCGCTGATTGCAGTTGAAACACCGCCTTTGACGTCTGGCCAATTCTAATTGTTTTTCTGCTTTGGGTTAATTTTGCCATTGGGGCATTTTGTTTCCTTCGTTCTGATTAACATTCCTTCTCTTCTGATCTCCCTGGTGGTCTCTGTCACCTCCCTATCTCTTGTTCCTCTTCTTTAACCTTTGCTCGAAATTTAGCTCCTGCTCTAAGGTTAATGCCCTGTCTACGACTTCTCTATATGTCTTTGGGTAGGCTGTCTTTATTAATTTTCAAATCTCAATCTTGAGACCCTGAGTGAAATGGTTGACTTTCTTCTTCTCTTCACTGATTAATTGAGGTGAAAACTTTGCCAACTCGATAAACTTGGCCTCATATTCAGCCACCTTCATTTCTCTCTATTTCAACTGAACGAAGTCCTCCTGCATCTTCGTTAGTGTGGCTTCTAGGAAGAACTTCTCGTAAAATATCTGCCTAAACTCTTCCCAGGTCATTCGGCTAACATTGATCGTTGGGTCTGCCTTTACCATCCGCCACCAACTTCTAGCTAGTCCCTTAAATTGATGGGTAGCCAACACTACCCTACTAAGACTCATTACTCTTAACACATCCAGGTGTTATTCTAATTCCTAGTACCAATGATCAGCTGTATTAATAGTACCATTAAATTGTGATGGTCCCAGTTTCTTCAGTTCTAACAGCAACTTTCTATGTTCGCTGTCTTCCAGCTCTTCTGGTTCCTCCTGAAGATCCAGAATCTCAAGTGCTGTCATTGGTTGTTGCATTGGAATCTGTTCTTGTACTTGCGGCTGTGGTGCCACCTGCGGTATCATTTGAACTAATGTCTGAACTATTTGTTCCATCATTCTTCTGGTGATTTCATTCATCATATATTCCATTATAGCCTTAGCCATGTCATTCTGCGCTTCCTGAGAGTCGGTGTCATCAGATGTATCACCTCTTGCTGCGCATCTCCAAGGTCCAGCCATTATTTATACATTAACGCAGATTTAGTATTCGTTTCTGCCATTTTTGTTTAGTTCATTCTATCATGACTCTAGATTCATGTCTCTGGGTTCTCGATCTATTTAGTAGCCTAATAATTTATTTTTCTAAGTCACTTTTGCTTTTTTTTTTTTTTGGGTATCAGATTTGGTTTCATACAAGCAGTTAGACCATCATGCATTCAATCATTAAAGAAATTAATGTTAACACAGTAAAATTCTAGGCTTCCACCTATGCCTCCAGGTTCGTGTGTCTCATACCACCCTTGTAATACTCACAAATTTCGATGTTGTAATACTCGAAATTCGAAAAGAAAATAAAAAAATTGAAATTTACTATTACTATTCAAATATACGGTTACTGTGCACAAATACGGTCACTATTTTGTCGGCAGACAAAATAACTTTCGGCGGGTTACTGTAGCCACAGTAACAACTAT
>JAJIYU010003091.1:0-28114 GCA_030144865.1 Tinospora cordifolia | reverse complement strand
ATATATATATATATATATATATATATATATATATATGTGTGTGTGTGTGTGTGTGTGTGTGTGTGTGTGTTAAACATATGTATGTAGATTTAATAAATAAATAAATAAATAAATAAATATATATATATATATATATATATATGTGTGTGTGTGTGTGTGTTAAACATATGTATGTAGATTTAATAAATAAATAAATAAATATATATATATATATATATATGTGTGTGTGTGTGTAAAAATATATATGTCAACTTATTTAAAGTATTAAGTACAAATTTTTTGGTTGTATTTAATATACAAGTATATGTATATATATATATATATACCAAAAAAAACTCTAGAATTCATTAACCTTAAAAGTATCAACAAAGGTCACCAAAGTATTAATATATTAACCTAATATATTTTAATTAAAGTATTTAATTATCTGGATGTAATATGCCATCATTTATGGCCGAGCAATTGTTAACCCAATGTGTCAGATTTATTTAATATAAGAATTATTTCACGTACCGGGTGTTTGAGCTTGGGTTTCGATGGGTGCACTAATAAAACTAAAAACTCGCTGAATTCGAATTCTCGTGCGTGCCGCTAAAATCTAAAAAAAGAAGAATTCACGATTCGCGAATTCG
This sequence comes from Tinospora cordifolia, assembly GCA_030144865.1. NCBI lineage: Eukaryota > Viridiplantae > Streptophyta > Magnoliopsida > Ranunculales > Menispermaceae > Tinospora > Tinospora cordifolia. The sequence goes on along the minus strand of JAJIYU010003091.1, from coordinate 27,482 downwards.
CACCGCCCGAAAAGAACAAATAAATATATCTCACACAAACTCGGGCGACTGGTGAATTCTGCGAAATCGCCGAATTTGCGTAAACTGTGACCGCACGATTTTTGGTGATTCGTGTGCATTGACCAAAAAGACGAAGAGAAAATTAAAAAAAATTAAAAAAAGGAGAAAAATTACCAAAAAACCTAAGAAAACCTTAGAAAAAAACTCTAATTCCAAACTCAAAACTTTGACCACCATAATTAAGAATAAATTGAAGGTTTTTATTCTAAAAATATCAAAAATTTATGAATCCATATTTGAAAAATCTTTTATAAACCCCTTTCACTTCTCTCATTGCATTCATCCCAAAGCAAGAGTTGATAAGACCCTTCTTGCTCTTTCTATATCTCTTTTGGCACTTAGTATTTTTTTCTTTTTTGAGTTGTTCTAAATAGCAAGCAGAGTAGTAACAAGTGGAGTAGTAGCAATGGAGTATTGTACAAATCTAGTGCAAGGAAGGAGAAAGATCTGAGAGAAGCTCAGAAGTTCAGAAGTTCAGATGGAGGCACTTTTGAAGTGGAAGTGATTTCTAATTTTACCTCGTTATATAATTTAAATAGATCTTGCATATCTACTTACATTTTTAAGATGATTGTTTGGGTATATATATACATGTTTGCCTTAATATGACATGTCATAATTATTATTTATAATTTATGAATAATACATGATCTGCCTAAGCTATCTTATGAATGTTGTTCAATAGTCCATATCATGCTCATATGTGATGTTTTAGTCCAATAATTGTATTATTTGTCACTAAGAAGAGATTAATAATGACAATAACCATGTACTGGCATGATGACGAATGTTCACCATGGGTGTTCCCAACCTGAGCAAGGGTCTTATTGAAGGGGTTGGCAGTTAAGTGAAGACTCTACCCTGAGATAGGGTTTTGGATGAGGGTAATTATCCCAAGCCTAATAGAAAATACCGAGGAGGAAGTCCTTTTGGTCTTAATATCAACAAAAATAAATAATTTATTTGAATCACCTGATGTACGAAAGTTTTCTACATGCTTGGTTTGTTTGAATTTAAAATAATGATTTAAATGTTAGAATGATCCATTAGGTGCATACGCTCATCCTTCCTTTCAACATTTTAGAAAATAAAATTGCAAGGATGCTTGGAAGATATTTTATTTAATTCCATTGTAGGGCATGTTGGCCCAAATCAATTTATTTTGTTATAATAAAGGTTGAATTATTACCTTTGAGTTTTTGAGTAAATAAATGACAAGGGTTTTATTTTATGGTATGGTGTTATTAAAATTTATGAATTATATTGCACATAAGTCGATGTACATAGGAAGTATCAGGAAATTAAGATAGAAAATAAAGGAAAAAGGTTAACATAACACAGGCTCACCTCCCAGGCGGCCCAAAATATATTTAAGAAAAATACCGTTGGATGATGTGGGCTCGGGCATGGGAAGCTAGGTGTTACAATTGAGTACCATGTTGTTAGCTGCAAACCTAGTTGTGGAGGTTGTCATGAGATTTCCATTTTTAGTATTTGGTTTAGACTAGATATATGGTCCTCCAAATTAAATTCATTGTTGATTCTCTTTATGGTTTATATTTTAGCCACACAGGCCATGATTTAGAGATTTTATTTAGAGATTTCATTTCAAACATTATCGAGTTTAAATTTTGAAGTTCAATAATTAGATTGTTTAATAATCTTCTTATTATTACATGAGACATCACTTGGTATGTCCAAGAGACTGATGAGTGATTTGTGTGAGATTTGGTATGTCTACAGGTTTGTTAATGAGTTTTAAATTTGTGATAGTTACGTCCCGATTCTCGATAATGACACATGTATGGTAATTAATGTTGAATGGGCATGTTTCTCCACGCACAATCCGATGCGACTAAAACAAAAGGATTGAGAACTGGGCTGTTATAAAGTTGGTATCGGAGCTTAGGCTGTAAGTCACTAGGAAATATTGATAAACTGACACACAAGGGAGGTGTCAAAGCCTAATTAATAGGCCACTGGGTGAGATGGGGGTGCCTAGGTAGTAGATGCCATATGCGGATATTTAGTTACTAGATAAATGTTTACTCTAATGGTTAGTTTACTTAGTTAGTAGAACTACCGAGCAAGATGTCTAGTCAGATGCCAAAGGTGGTATCTAGAGCTGATGATAGGTTGTTGGTTCAACGGAGGAACTACTCAGCAGAGTATTGAGACCTTAGGTTTAGGAAAATAGACCATAAGTAGAGACTTGGGTGTTGTCAGTGAGGCACAGTGGATCATAAATAAAAATCATTAAGACATAAGTTAGAGACTAAAATGCGTAAATAAACGAAACACTTGTTTAGTTAGGACACAAGATTGAGACGGTCCTATTTCTCTAGTTTCTACGTAGTATGGGACGCCTAAGGATTAGGGATATGGAGGAATCCTAGATCTGGAGATTGACAAGCCATGGTTGGTGAATGGTCAGTGACTCTGGAAGAACTTGTTTGCCTATGCTTAGTTGGTATGAGATAGTTAAGTATAGTGGGACTTGGGAGACCTTAGTCATCGAGATATTTGTGAAATCGTTTGGATGTAGTGAGGTTTTTGAGTGGAAGTTTATGTCACCGAACAAGAGTGGTATGAGACACTTGAACTCGGAGGCATAGATGGAAGCTTGAAAATCTATCTATGCTAGCGTGAATTGTGTATTGATTGAATGGTCGTTTGCATGTTTATGATTTTGAATACTGGTATATGAGACCAAAAATCATGTACCTAAAACAAACATGAAGACTTGAAGACCTCAATTTCAAACTCAGAAACATAAACTGATAGGCCACTAAATAAACTGAAAACTTAGAGACATGAATCTAGAGTCATGGTAGTGAGAAAAATGACTTTGACGATAGGATGACAAACTATGAATAAAGATATGAAAGATGACAATTATCACAAGTTACAAAAGCATTTAGTATTTGAACTTTGAGAAGAAAAGGGTTCGTATAACCCAAATTTAATGGAAGTAAAGTTACGATGCCCTTTATATATTGAATTTCTCTTTTTTGATATCATGTTGACCTATGGGATACTAAAATGACTTTTGGCTTGTAGATAATGGCAAGAACAAGGGGTAACGACACAAGAGATGAAAATATCGATGAGTTAGGATAGAAGAAAAATGAGGTGTCAGTGGCAACAGCTCTAGTTGGAACAGTGATGACTACAAATATGTTAGTTGAATTCACTTGCCAAGTAGTAGAACAGGTCATGAGAAATCTACCACAAGATTAGACCTGCCACCAATACAACCACAACCACATGTACATCCTCAGCCCCAAATTCACCAGGCACCATTACCTAATGGTCCAGTGGTACCATACTGATTGATTATGGAGGACATAGAATAGAAGGACCTGTTAATGGAGTTCCTAAAACCCCGACGCAACACTTTTGAGGGTATGACTAATCACTTGGTAGCGGGTAAGTGGTCCACTGAGATGAATAAACACTTGCATGCCTTAGGGGCAATTAGCCCTATGAGAGTTGCATTAGCAGTGCACCAGTTTGTTGAACCCGCCTATCATTAGTGGGAGATGTTTATGTGTAACACCCCAGAATCTCACGAACATGTACACATCGCGATTAAAATAAAAAATAAAACTAATTAATCAAGAAATAAATAAACAAATAAATAAATACTGTTAAAAATAAATAATAGTCTTTACAATACAAATAGAAAATAGATTTTTAGAATTAATAATATTTGAGTTAAATATAAAAAGTTTGCGAGATATTAGTAATCAAAAGAAAAATAAAAAAATAAAATAATACGATGTTTGCGACATAAGAGGAGTGAAAAAAGAATAAATGATTTAAAGTCATATTTTATTTAAATGTAGGCGTGACCTATGATTTGAAAAAAAATTAGATATTAGAGATTAAAATCAAATATGAGTTTGAAAAATAAGAATTAAATATTGGTTGATCGAAACAAAAATAAAAAAAAAATGAAAACTTGTTTTTCAATTTTTTAGGGCTTATCAAAAGAACAAAGGTTAGCTGAAACAAAAAAAGAAGATGGATCTGGAAGCACCATGAAACCAGAAGAACAAAGAAAGAAGAATCTAGTTTTTTTTGTGATTTGGGGTGAACAACAAAAGGAAAAAATTTTTTTACGGCTTTGATTTTTGGTTTTGGGTTGTGACAATTGAACGACGAAGAAGACGATGGAAAGAAGAAGAAAAAAAAATTTAGATATGGAAATTTTGCTGGTTTGGACGACGAGGAAGATGCAGTTGAAGAGTTTCCGGTTTGGACGAAGAAGAAGAAGCAAAGAACGAAAAGGAATGAAGCTGCAACATTTGGATCGAAACGACGAAGACGAGCTGGTGCGATTTGGTTTGAACGAAGTAGATGGTGCGATCTGGTTGAGCGTCTAGGGCTAGAATGTGATTTGGGGGTTTTTGTGTCGAACATGATTTGGTGGTGCGAATAGCAAGAACGTGATTTGGGAGTTTGTGTTTGATGATGTGCAAACCACAAAATAAGAAGAAACGAAGAAGGCGTGAATCACAAATAGAGAAGAACAAAAATCTGTTGTTGAGTGTTGCTGGTCCGTGAAGAAGAAGAACAAAGAAGCTTTTGTGCGATTTGAGCATGAAGAACGAGCAAGGATGTGGTGCTTTGGGTGTGTGAAGGAGAAAAACCAGAAAATTCGGCTTTGTGTGTTTGCAGGTCCGTGAATGAAGAGGGACGAAAAAAGAACGAGCTACTGCAATTTGGCGGACTGGAACGAAGAAGCCGTGCATTCTGCTAGTGTGAAGAAGAAAAATGCAGCTAGCTGCTGTGTTTGGGCAAAGAACGAAGATGATGGAGCAGCACTTTTGCTGGTGCGTAAGAACGAAGATGATGGAGCAGCACTTTTGCTGGTGCGTTTGAACGAAGAACAGCAGTCATGTGTTCTATATGCGCGAGAAGAAGAAACCCAACTGCGATCTGGGTGGTGGACGAACGAAGAACAGAAGTAGCTGTGTTGTGCATCGCAGTTGATGCATCGAAGAAGAAGGGTGATGCCTTAGTTTCGAATTTAAATGTGAGAGGCAGAATGCTTTTAATTTTTAATTTTTAAATTTTAGATAACTTAAAATTAATTATTTTCTTTGGTTATAAATGCAAAAAATGAGATTTAAAAAATTCAAAACTTTTAGTAGTTAAAAATATGAAGTTAGACTCTTATTAAATATTTTTTTATTAGAACTATTATTTTTTATTTATGTGGATGTGATTGGATGTGAAAGGAAATGTTATTAAAATTAAGAGGGTTTCGAGACTTAGAGATCTAAATTTATTTATTTATTTTGTTAGTTAAAAATTAAATGAGAGAAATTTTAGAAGGGTATGATTCTTGAATTTTATTTAAATTATAGGGATGTGAAAAATGAAATTGTGGAACTCTTATTTTGTTCATGAGATGAATGAATGATTTTGATATGAAAAGAAATATGATTGGAGATTGAATTTATTTAAAGTCTTGATGTAAATAGTAAATATTAGAATTGTCCAATTGAAGTAGAAATAGAAATTTTTAAGAAAGATTCTAAGTTAGAAAAGAAATAGATAGGAAAGTTCATGAGTATCCAACCTCGAGAATATATTTTTATTGATTATAGATAGATAGTAGGAACTTGAAAAAAAAATTAATCATTTTAATTTTATTCTCATTTTCAACTTAATAGTTTAGGAGTTAAAAACCCTTGTTTTAAAATAATAATTTCTTTGGAGATAGAAAAGATTAGTGGAGGTAATATTGGAGTTTTTGACATTTATTATTAAATTCATTTTGAGGTAGGTGGAAAATAAGAAATTGAAAAGACTAATTTTTTAGAATTTAATCTTTAGGAGAGTTCTAAAAATATAAGATTTTTAGAACTATTTTAGTTGAATAGTAATCGAAAATGAACCTTATTAATTAATTATTATGATTTCAAATTGCAAATTAAAAATCAAGAAGCGAAAAAATACGACAAAGTGGTGCGAGGGATATTCGAAATATTCAGGTAGGTGGGATTTCCTTGCTCACTTGTATTATCTAGATTTTAAATTTAAAACATGATGTAGTTTTAGGAATTTTAGATGCATGTTAAAAACATTGTGCGGATTTGATTGATGTAATGATATCCTAATGTCCAGTTAAATGCTTTCCATTATGTTTGATGATTGAAATGTTTGATATCATAATGTCCTGTTAAATGCTTTCCCTTACAATCGATGATGGAAATGTTGTGAAACTACCGAATGTTTATTTTATCCACTATATTCTTCATGTTGTGTGGTGTGAAAATCAAATTGCTTGTGACACTAAAAGAAGATTAAAAGATTATTAAGAATTACACGTATTGGTACGATGGATGACCCTAGTACCATGTAGCGCCTACTACATTGGTATTTAAGGCGCATCGTAGGTATCCCCACCTAGGTAAGCCGCCTGCGACGACTGATTTGTCTTTGGAAATTAGTATTCTACTACAAAGTTTACTTCTTTCTTAGATTGTGGTTACAATGGTACCCTATTGATATTGATTGATATTGGATGTTCTCTTTCCCAGACCATAGGGGAATACCGAGAGTGGCTCTTCCAGTCTTAGAGTACAACAAAACAATTAAATGTTTGAAACGCCTAATGTGTGAAATTGCTTGTAATGTTTTGAGTTTTGATCTGTATAATGCGCGTGATATGTAGGAATGATCCACTGGGCTTTCGAACATACTCATTTTATATTTTTCAAGTACCCACATGAGTTTTATGCATTGATTTTATAAGTCTTAAAACTTTACATGAAGAACCTTTGGGAAGTTAATTCTGTTTTGTTTTGAAATGTCTTTTGATGTAATTATTAAACTGAACACACGCATATTTTGTTGTAATTCATATTTCTATCTTTTATTTTATACTTTAAGATTTTGAATAGGACTTTCATATTTTGGATTATACACAGGATGTTTCATCTTTATATTGAGATTTTTTCGCTGCATTTAAACTATTACATCAGGCATGTCGCTGCTTAATTTATTTGGATTAATTATTTCATGCATGCATATAGGTTGCATATAGGTATAAAATAGGTGAGAAATAAAAAACAGGAAGAGAAATTTGACTACTCTAACTTCAGGGAAAAGTTACCCGATAGAATTATTTCGGGGAATCCAGACCAGAGGTCCGGGTGTCACATTATGAATGATCCTACTATGGATGTATTGTAACACCCTTGAACCTTGCGATCATGTCACGTCGTGAGTGGATATAAAATAAATAAAATAATAAGTTGACAAAAAAATTAATATTGGTGGAATTAGTTAAAAAAAAGAAAAATGAAGTAAAATAAATAAATTTAATTATGATACTAATAAGAACAAATGAATGAGAATTATATCTTATTTAGATATAAATATAGACTAAACTTTAGGAAATAAATTATTTTATATTTATTCGCGTGAGCGCAAAGACGCGAGCGCGACGACGTTTATGATTCTAAATCGAAAATGTTACAATGCCAGGCGAAAATAAAAAATAAATTATTTGATCTAAATATATAAATAAATAAAATAAATTAAAAGATCATATATTGGTTAGCCAAATGAGATTTAATATGAAAAAAAAAGAGAGGAGGAAAATTCTAGAGAAATCGGTGCTCAACTAATCGAAAAAAAAAAGAGAGGGAACAAATTTACTGGAACAATGAAGAAGGAAGAAGATTGAAGAGAAGAACCGAAATAGACGACGGAAGAAAGAAGATAGATGCTCTGTTTTGGGACGATCAAAAAGAACGAAGAAGAGAAAAATTTAGGGTCGATTGGTGCTGGTTTGGACGACCAAACCAGAGGAAAAGGAGGAACGAATCAGTTGTTGCTGGTTATGAAGATGAACAACGAACATGATAGTGATTGAGGAGTTCAGCTCGGGGGATCGGTGAAACAGAAGAAGAGCATCAAGCGTGCTCTGTTTTGGGCAAACCGCAAGAACATGAGATGGGGGTTTTTGGTGTGGATGAGGAGATTGTGTTGCTGCCATTTGGAACCGCGAACAGAGGAAGCAAACATCTGGGTTTTAATTTTCTGGTTCTTATGTTGGTTATAATAGAAGAAGAAGGAAAAGAGACGGTTTTGATTTCTGGTTTGGGTTTTCGTTTTGTGATTTTGAAGATGATGAATGTACATATCTGGAAAAGGATCATGGCTGCTGGCAATGGAACGAATAACAGAGCAATAAGAAATTTGTGCTCTGTTTTGGGCGAGATCCAAGAATGAAAAGGGGGGTATTTGTGTGTTTGATGATTTCTAGCTTGGGAATTGGAGTTGCGAGGTGCAAAAAATAAAGACAGCAAGCTTTTGTTTCTTGGTTAGACAGACGTTGAGCAGGAAACCCAGAATTTTCTGGGTTGATGATGGCCGAAATGAAGAAGGGAAATGGAGCAACGGTTGTTGCTAGATGATGAAGACGAAAAGAAGTTGCTGCTGCTGCTACATCGTTCCATTGTGTAATCTCGTCCGTGAAGAATGAAGATGAGTAGTTGCTGGAATTTGGGGCACTCACGCTTAGACGAACAGCAAGAAGAACCCAGAAAGTTGGGGTTGAAATGAGCTGGAATTTTATGAAGAGCAAGCCGGAATCTCATCTTTCTGGTTCAAGATTTGGGTTGAAACATTAAAACAGAGGAATAGAGGCAAAAATCTGGGATTCGATTCTGGTGAGTGAAGCACAAAACCAGCTGCGTTTTGGTTTCTGCTGGTACGGTCTAGAGTTGAAGATGACGAAGCTGAACGAAGAAGGGGTTGCTGCTGGTAGAATGATGAAAAAGAAATGGGTGGGGTGATTTGAATTTCAGTTTGAGGCTTAAACGAGCAAAACAGGGGATTGACGGCTTGGAAGAAGAATGAAGAACACAAACTGGTTTTGTGATTTGTGGACTGAAAAGAAAGAAATAGAAAATCTAATTCTTGGTTTAGGTGGACGGCCAGCAAGCATAGAAGAGGTAACAACAGATTGTCAGATTCATTTTGTTGGTTTTTGGGATATTAAAAATAGAGGAAACTGTAGATCCTGTGTTTGATGTTGGTTTTCATTGCTGGTTCGTTTTAGTGGTTGCTGCTATGTCGTGATTTTGAGTACCGTGGTTGATTTTCTGGTGGCTGCCGGTGGCCCGTGGTTGTTCATGATGTTGCTGATGTGATCTTGGTGAGTGATGAATGGAACTTTGCTACAACGGTGAAGAAGAACAGAGCACAGCAATGATGGACGTTGCTGCTGGTGGTGATTATGTGCGACGAACATAGGAGATTTTGGGTAAATTGAGTTTGGGATTTCTGATTGAGTTGGGGTGTTTGCAGTTTCAGACCGTGAAGTGTGTGTGTGTTTTTGAGTTATGAATTTGACGAATGAAATGAAGAAAATTTCGGGCTAGTGCATTTTGACGAAGATGACGAACCAATTTTCTGGTTTTGATTCCTTGATTTAGCGGTGCATTGTGACGGTGTGTTGAGGAAATAAGAGTTTTAAACAGTTGACTGGAGATTAATGTGAATGTGAGCCAAGATGTGGGATTGAAAGGTACGATGTTAGGGCATCCGCAATGCCTGAGCGGGCATTGAGCGCCAGCTCAGGCATTGGGAGCCACATATAAAAAAAAATAAAAAAAATAAAAAAATAAAAAAATAAAACAAAATACAGGGAAAACGGGCATTGAGCGCTCGAAACTGTTTGAGCGCTCAATGCCCAGGGAGGTTGGAGAGGCTGAGGTGGCGCTCTATTGAGCGCCACCTCAGCCTCTCCAACCTTTCTATTGAGCGCCACCTCAGCCTCTCCAACCTTGCATTACGGATGCCCTTAGCTTGGTTGATTAATTAATTAATTAATTATTTTATTTCTGTAACTTTGAATAAAAATTTAGTTAGAACAATTTAAAAATATGTATATATATAAGTGTGTGTAAATTAACTTACATTTGAACAGTAGAAAATCTGAAAAGAGAAATTAGAATTTTAGAAGAGTGGATTCGGTGATTTAGTCAATAAATATTTTTGAAAATTTTAATGAGATCATAAACTATTAAAGAATATTCGAGTGTGAAAATAATAACAACAACAATAATAAGAAACCTTGATAAACTTTAATCTTTTATAAGAAAGAGATTAGAAATTTTGAATACGAATGAGACTAAAGTTGTGACAATTAGAAGTCTTATTTTGTTCGTAATTATTTTATTTAAAAATATGAACCATTTATTTAAATCATAGAAAACAAGAAATTTAGGTATACTTAAATAATAAATTTTAATGTATAAAACTGATATCTAGACTACAAAATTATTTTAGAAAGTATTGGAGTCTGAGAATAACTTGAATAAGATTGAATTTGAAGTAGGAAATTAGTGAATTTCATTAACTGTTAAATTTCATATTATAGATTTCGAATATCGAAGATTTCGAAGGAAAGCAAGGAAGCCTGAAGATCGGCGAAAATCAGGTGGGCGTGACTTCTTTGCTCATCTGTATTATATGGATTAAAGATTCAAAACATTTGATTGAATAGTTCTAGGATTACTATAATTTTGTTAGGAAATTTATTGAATTGTTTGGCGTGATTGGATTATGGATGATTTATTAAATTTGTGCCTTGTTTATTTATAGTATGCATTAGTATGAAATCATGCAGTTAGACTTCATTATCTACGCATGTGAATGGCCTGCATTCTTTGATTTATTTTCCATGATATACATGATGATTAACATGAATGAAATGGTTTGTAAAACTAAATTAAGACGATGGTTTATTAAAAATCCACGTACCAGTGCGATTGACGAGCCACAAGGCGGATCGTACGTATTCCCACCCTGAGCTGCCTGCGACAGCTCGAAGTCTTTGTGAGACAGTACGAGTCTAGATAAGTACCCTCGCTTGAACTGTGATACTGAGATATGATTGATTTTAGATGGTACCACCTGAGGCCTTTATGATTATGATTGGATTGGATCATAGGGAATACCGAGAGGCATCTCAATCCTCTTCCGGTTTTGAGTTCGACTAAAATTAAATGAATGTTTGAAACACCTAATGTTCGAAAATGTTTGTAATGTTTTGGATTGGGTCTGTATAATGCATGTGATGTGTAGGATCGATCCACTGAGCTTTCGAGCTAACTCCCATTCTATTTTTTAGGTACACTTGGACTTAGAATATGCTGTCTTACGTCAGAAGACTCGCACTCAGATTGGACACCTCATGGGGAGGTCGTCAGGGATAGGTGAATGGGAGGTTATGTTTTATATATTATATTGGATTGTTTTAATGTGTTTATATTGATTTAACTTCGATTGTTTTATCTTTAAATGACTTTACTTGTTTAACAGTTTTGGTTTAAATGAAAGGTTTTTAAGTATTTCCCCTGCATCAATTATGCATTGTTTGTGAAATTCAATGAATACATAGAAAAATGATTTTGATCCTTGGTTTGTTTTAAAACACCTACACAGACATTAACTTGAGAACGAACTGTTATGAACGTGATTTCGAAGAAAAAGATTTTGACAGAACGAAAACCTAGAGTAACATCTCGATTTTTTATGGACGACTATCCGCACGTGAGGTAACACGTGAACGGAGGTCCGGTCGAAAATTTGGGTGTTACATGTATCCACTATGACATAGGGGTAGTTTAAGGCTATGTTTTATGTGAACTTTTTCTCCATGGTGAAGATGAGGCAATTACAATTGGAGTTCGTCTAACTAACGCAGAAAACAATGACAATAGTAGAATGTAAACAAAAATTCACAAAATTATCTAGGTTTGCTCATGAGCTCATGAAAGACAAACAGTTCAAGGTAGACAAGTTTGCAAAGGGACTGAAAGTAGAAATACAAAAGATCATCCTGCCTCTGAGATTGACCACTTTTAAAGAAATGGTGGTTTAGAGCGCAACTGATTGAGCAAGATCTCGAGTATGAACAAGATTTGAGGAATAGACACAAATGGTCATAGCTGGAGCAAGTTGCAGGAGCCTCATAGAAGAGGCAGAACAGACAAGATGGGTACAAAGCTCCTCAGAATCAAAATCAGGTGCAGAATTATAGTTAACTTGATCTGTGTGTTCTATGGTTAACTTAATCAATTTTAAATTAAGTTTAACTACCATAAGCCTTGGTTAATTATACTTAAAAGTTTGTGGTATTACAATTCCAAATTTTGGATTGACCATGGTTTTCTAATTAGATTTGGGGTCTATTTAGACATTGTTCCACAGTTTGGGTCTAGATTGGATGATCGACCATTAGGTATCAACTTGAAATGATCGATCTCTTAGAACACATAGGGACACCAATAATTATCCCTTTCGGTCTTAATCTTAAGCCTAAAAAAATTGTTGGTTGAGTCACTTAGTGTTCGATTGGTATTTGCATGCATGATTATTTAACTTTTATAATAATTATAGTACACTGGGCATTTTGAACTCACCCACATTTTCTCTTTAGATGTAGGTAGGTACAAAGGGGGGAACCTCAAGAAAAGAAGATTATTAGCGGTATTGTTAGTTATTTTTGAATTTTAAAAAATTGAGAACTTGTTAGTTTGTAATTATTTTATTGGCATCTGTTGTAACATGGCAACTTATTAAACTTATTATCAAGAAAATTATTTTATTGATTATTAGTTATTTGTTCCATGAAATGTTAATCTAAAACTTTAATATTATGGTCACATTATTATTGAGATGTTTAAATTATGCTTTGATAATTAAAGGTAAGAGTATTGGTGTAGTAGACCATGATATGATTGAGAATTAAAAATTAAGTAGCATTTTGCTTTTTGTGATTTTAAAATTGACTTGAAGGTCATTTCAATAATTTTGTCCTAAGTTTGTGAGTCTTGAAAGGCATGGTGTTACATATTTGTTTTTCATGATGTGATTTGTGACTTTTTTTTGAGTTATTGTATTTTATTAAAAATTGGCAGCGTAATTTGTCTTGGGTGTGAAATTTACTCACGGAACTAGGGATTTGGACCTGATTTATAATTTACAAACTAAGGTTTTAATGCATTAATAGATCAAGACCAATGATTCACACATGTTTAGTTGTAAGATTTATGCATGGAAATAGGCATTTGGCAATTTACGCATAAATAGTCAAGCTACATAGGGTTTGGTTGCCATAGATATAATGTTTATAGGCAGTAAATAAACCAATTAAATGACCAATTAATTTTCATGAATGACACCTTAGTGATATAATCATCGTAGGGTTTTCCTTTCCAACTATTTATCTCCATTTTACAGTTGTTTAATTGTTTAATTTTGATTTTTTAATCTTTAGTTAGTTTCTTAATTTTATTTCTAGATTTATTCACCTATCTAGTAAAAAGTAAAAGTACTAATTTGGGAATGGAAATAAAAGCATCCAATCCTCATGGGATTGATATTTGGAATACTTACTCCATTTTGTATTATTTGTGACCACGTTCACTTGCCAGTAGAGTACATATTTTCAAAATTCAACCTCCTTGCTTGTACAAAAGCAATATGATTGTCTTCCCTTTTTTTGATTATTACTATGGTTCATTTGATGATGTACAATCCCATGCAACATTCAAATTTGCTTCTCTTAAGATATTTTCTTCTTTTTTTTGGACACTGACTTCTTATATATCCAAGCTTGTTGCATTCATGGCAGATACTTTTCATTCGAAGTTTTATTTTCCATTTCTATTATATTTACTTCCTTTCAAACTTTTCTCTACATGGCTTGGTTGAGTTTATTGGATAACATGACCACCTCATCATCTAATTCATTTTTAGGTTTTTTTTTTCATCTTATTCCTCCAATTCCTTTGCAACATTCAAAATGATGTCCTTCATGTAATTATTCTCAACCTTTGAAGTACTTCTTTCTCGATTTTTAAGCTTCATTTGATGTACAATTAAAGATCCAAAAAACTTATCAAGACTAGAGACTTCAATACCTTTTGCTTCCTCAATAGTTGTGACCATGGCATCCCACTCCTTGGGTAGCCCTCAAAGGAAAATTTTGATTGTCTTAGATAAGGATACACTTCATCAAAATTCTTAATCTCTATTATGGTAATTGTGAGTCTAGTGACAGCCTCAACTATGTCTTCAACATCCTTCATATTGAAGGCTTCATATGATTCTTCTAAGATACATAATTTGGTTTAAAACATTTAATTTGGTGTCCTTGAATGGTAATTGTTATAAACTAACTATTCTCTTGTCGACTCTTCCCTTAATATCTAATGATCACTAATACCACATTTTGTGTATTAATGACTTTGTATTAGATTATCTCATAGTATTGACATTTTATCTATTAACACAAAATCAAGAAATTCATAGTTTGAAGACCGACTAAAGTAATAGTCAAATGAAAGTATCATCAGATTAAAATCAAACATATGCTTCTAAATAATCTCTATAACATTGTTTGCTTAGATTTAAGGGGAAAGTAGCAGATTGTGGCCTTTAGTGTTTTCACACTTATTCTTATAGAGTTTTGATGCTAACGAATAAAATGTTGATGGATCTTATAATCATAAAGAAAATGTTTTAGGAAAAGAGCCATAACAATTGAGCATAAGACCAAGTTTGTAAAAGTAAAGATGGAGGTCAAGAAAGGCATGAAGATATAGAAGAATTATATGTCTAAACTTTCATAAAAAATTGACACACAAAAGTAATCATAAATTGTTTGTAATTAGAGCATTCATATGGCATAAATTTCATTTCCAAAAAATAATCAATGATTGATTGATTGTGGGCCAATTAACAATTAGCATACAACTCTAGTTTTAGAATGATGTATTACATAAATTTTAAAATAACGTCAAAGATAACATAAGTAAAGAGATGAATAAAAGGGTAGAAGCGTCATTTCCATGCCAAATCTAAAAAATTCTATATCTAGAAGAGGAAAAGGGGTGAGCTCCATGAGCCTAGTGGGTCTATTTTCTAACTAATCAGGTATAAAAATATAAAATTTACACACAGTTCAATACATTAGACATTTTAAATAATATTTTGTTTTAAGTCAGTTGCTAGGTAGCACAAGCAAGCCCTATGGTAGTTCGTGGGACACTGCAACCCTCAAGAACAATGATCAACTGAGGTGTCGGGCAAGTGACCCAAATCATCATGGGATAAATGGTCAACTGTGTTTTTCTTAGATAACATATCAACTCACAAACAATCTATCGATGTAGGTGACTTCTAAATTGAAAAACATTGGTGAATTACAATCGATGCCCTAGGGCCAGCCGTCTAAGAATGTTAATTTTCATCTTAAGAGTGATTATCATGTATAGTCAACATTAGTACAATAAGCAATGAATTGGATAATGAAAATCTACTTTATTTATTATATTATTGTCAATCATGTGTATACAAACAACAAACCATCATTGCATATATTTGCATATATTGTAAACATATCCATCATGCATAGCTTTATGATTTCAATAAATCATGAAGACGTTATGACTTGGACCTCTTTCATAATGATAAAAAAAGAAATAAAAAATAGAAATAAAATAAAATATTGATTGGCCAACAATTAAATAACTAAACAAATAGAAAGTTATGCATTCCACAATTAGGAGACTATATTGAGGTTTTCTACACAAAACCTATTTCTTATTATTTTAAAACATTCTAAACTTCTCTAAAATCCTAGAGCTGTCAAAGGAGAATGCCTCAGAACACATTCAGTGGATTGACAAATAAAAGTACAGTTTATTCTCTTTTCCTGGCATTCTTTCTGGGTTGGGAAGAAAAATAATATCTAGTTTGAATTTTAAGCATAAGTTGAAATTGTAGTTAAAAAAATCAAGTATATAATTTAGTTGTAATGTGTTTTGTGTGTGTGTGTATAACAACTATATAATAACTATATAACAACCAATTGTGGGTTGGGGAGATATAAAATATATAAGCCGATTCACATAACCTAGTTATATATTTATATAGCAACCTATTGATATATTTATACATAAAGATGTATATTATTTATGTATATACATATATATCATTTATATTAAATAACAAATTATGACTAAATTTTAGAATACTATAAACAGTATGGTAATTTAAAATAATATTAGTTAAGATATCTATGTGTGTATGATAGATAAACTATTATCATAAATTTGCGATTATAGTGGAATTATGAGTGTGAAGATTATATATAATTCTAACAATATATGATATTGGAATCTATGAACTTAGAGAAAGATTAGAAATCTATTTAGAAGTCATACTAGCTGATTGAAACACATTTAGGCTTGAAAGTGAGTATGGTTCCATTCTCCGACTGTGTGCATATCATCGTAAGTGTATAAATTATTTTTTCACGTTTGTGAATGAATCTGTCAAATATTATGTTCATGTGTAATCATTCATATATTGTTTTTATTTCATACATTGTGTGGATATTGAATATTATTGGTGTTATGCTTTAGATATTGCATGTTTAGAAAAAGAAGTTCCATTCGAATAAGGAAAGAATTTCCTTAAAAAAATCCTAAAGATCAATGACCATAAGTTGATGGGTGGAGAGTTCCTAGGTTTGAGGCTTTGATATGGATGATTATTTTCCCACCTAAGATTATAGAGTGGTCATAGGATATAGTAGGCATGAGGTTGAATGTGCCAAGTCATTATGCCTTGAAGCTGATAGCTTTGGTATCAGTGTAGTTGAAATTTGACTATGTTCCATTAAGTGGTTTATCTGGGTATGACTTTATTTTGAATTATCTATTTATTTTGACGTTACAATTTTCTACTAGCATTACTGTGTATGCATTATTTGATTTACTAAGTCATGCACTGTTTAAAATTACTAGTGAGTATATGGTGATAGCGTGTGATATCATCTCACTAGGCTTTTAGGCTCACCTTATATAGTTTTTTTTACACCTTTCAGGTTCATCTAGTATCCAAGGGAAGGGCAAGGGATTCACTTATTAATTTAGATTGTTCATTTAGTTTGAGAGTGAGTATAAGATGACTCAATGTAAGTTGAGAATTAATAGTACTAATAGTAGTTTAATTTGAAATATACAGTGGGTAGGATTTGTATGAGTTAGTTTAACCCATTGTTGGCTTTCAAAGATCTTATTTATTTTTGGGAGATTTACGATAGTTATGTGACTTACGACAGTTTGAATAATATTATGGCTTATAGACTTGCTCAGATGTATTGATTGGTTGTAGACTATATTCTACAAGTATTGTGCAGGTTTTTGTGATATGGTTACTAGTGCTAGCCTGGCCTACTTACTCTTTGGATATTTGGAGAGCGGGTCATCACGTTTTTCCTATCATGGTCTCTAGCATCATTTCAATTCATACAATAAACATGAACATAACATCACATTTCATGCACCATGACATTGTATAGCACACTAGCACAAATGTATATCGAATTGAGTACTCTAAGTATCCACTTAGGTTTCATTATGATAATTGTTGCATGAATATACTTAATTAGAAAGCAAATAGTAAAAGTTAACAAATCCACTTGTAATACATTCTAGGAAATAGTGATGTATATACCCAAAGTCAATGCTCCCTGGTGATGTTTTGGTCATACTTTTACATAAATACCAAATTTTTTAGGGTGTGTACAATACATGAACTCACCATTCTATACTTGCTTTTGTGTGTGTGTGTGTGTGTTTGTGTCAATATTTCCCTACGGAATACTTCATTAAATACCATAAAATTTTAGCTAAAATGGGTGTTCGAAATTGAAATCGTTTACGGCATAGTGCAATCTTTAGGCAGTGCATTGCAATGTTCTGTGCTATGTGAACAAAAAAATGTGTTGATTTGAACATTTTTTCAAGGCTCATTTCTTATCAGTTGCACAAGTTATATGACTCATTGTGTTCATCTCTAATACTAATGGTGGTCATTTGGATCCTAAGGTTTCAAGATCAAATGATGCAAATTCCTCTATTGGTCGAAACTTCCACAACAACAATGTTTGCATTACACCATCTATTTTTTGTCATTCTTTTCTAGTATCTCATGTCATCATTTCATGCTGCTTAAAGCATTGTGAAATTGGTTTCAAGTACTTTCTAATGGTGTATTTTCTAATAGTATATGGATCATGGTCTACCATATCTATTATTAAT
This sequence comes from Tinospora cordifolia, assembly GCA_030144865.1. Lineage (NCBI taxonomy): Eukaryota > Viridiplantae > Streptophyta > Magnoliopsida > Ranunculales > Menispermaceae > Tinospora > Tinospora cordifolia. The sequence goes on along the minus strand of JAJIYU010003091.1, from coordinate 9,273 downwards.
TTTGAAAATAGGTCCAAAGTGGCTTTGTCATTATGTCTAAAAGGCTCCAATCTTGATTTAGAACCACCCAACTTTGGGACTATCATTCACAAATTTGTGCCATTCTTGTGATTGCCACAATCCATTGCTATACACGGCTAAGTGCGGTGTGGAGCTTGTATTTTACAAAATGTCCCCAAAATGGGTTGACAAACATGGTACTGTCATGAACATCAAGCACATAACATGACTTATTTTCTTCATATATGTGAATGGGAATGAAATTGCGTTGAGAGATACTTACAATGGTGTTCTTCACTAGTTTCACAAGCTCCTAGAGTTCACACTAAGGCCCTCGATTCTTAGATTTCATACCCATTTCCATAGAGAATGAAGATTCTTATTGTTTTGGCCCTCTTTTTCAAATGGAAGGTTGGTAGGTAAAGGGCATAGCAATGTTTGTTGAACAATGGTTTAGGATAGGTGCTTTGATCAAGAGAATGTTCCCTTATCCATGATGGGTTCTCCATGGTGTTTAGAAAACCATCAATTGCAATGGTTGCCATGACTTACTTCCACCAGTGTGACAAGTGTTTATTAGTCCATATTCCTACTTGTGTCTCTTTCACAAGAGTGTGTGATCCAAGCCAAACTCTCTATGACCAACGAGTATCAAATATATTCTTCCATGAGCATGCCATCGGACATCCAATGCACTATTGGATTAGTGAGAATCACGAGAAAAAAGTCTCTTGGCCATTGCCCTTTTGAGGCAATGCAATGGAAAGCAGTATCCTACCCATTCATTCTTTTTTGATGCAATGAGTTGCTTTCCCCCTTATTTTGATTACCCTCTATGCCTTTGACATTTCAACACAAATTTCACAGCTAAATTTGAATATTCCATGCTTGAATTAATTTTTTAATTGTCTTTGCATTTTTTTTCATTATGGTTAACTTAGTTTTAGAACTTGGGGTATTACAATACTACTTTGTTAAAAAGGAATTTTGTCGTTAAAATTCACAAGTAGGAATTTCTTGGTTTCGATGGCATCTCCTAATCAGTTTTACCTTTAAAATATCTTTGTGTACTTCACAAGTATCTTGGTTTTGAGCTCTTAGGTTGCCTCATTATCTCTGTGACACCTCCAAAAAACCTTCACTAGTGGTATTTCCTTATTTTTCAAACTATGAGGCTTCTTGTTAAGAATCATCATTGTCACCTCCTTGTAAGTGGCATTGTTTTGTAGTTGAATGTCCCCACTATGAATGGCAAGTGAAGGATCTGGACGGTACTTATGTAACATCAAGACATGACACACATCATTAACGCAAAACAAATTAGGTGTGAGCTTTAGCTTGTTTGCATTCTCCCTGACCCTCTAAATGATTTTGAAGGGTCCAATGAATCATGACGCTGCCCTTCAGATTAAATCTTTTCATACCCTTCTTAGGATTGACTTTGATGAATACTCTATTACATTACTGGAACTCCAAAGGTTAACGCCTTTGGTTAGTGTAGCTATTCTGCTTGTCTTGTGTCGTCTTTAGGAGCTTACGGATGAGTTGAACCTTATTATTCATATTCTATATCACGTTGGGTCTTACTAAAACTTGTTCCCCAAGGTTGACCAGTCATATTGGTGATTTGCATCTCCGCTCATACAATGCCTCATATATATGGGGCCATTTGTATCATGGCATAAAAATTGAGGGTATATCCAAATTTCGCTAAATGAAAGTCTTTGCTCTAATTTCCCTTACAGTCTAAGGCATAATCTCTGAGCATATCCTCTGATATCGAATGACTTTCTTGAACTATCCATCTATTTGTGGTGGATGCTATACTCATAGTAATTGTGATGCCCAACTGCCTCTGTACGCTTAGACTAAAATCGTGATGTGAAGTGAGGGTCATGATTTAACACGATTGTCTTCAACACACTATTCACCTCACTTACTCTTTGACATACAATTCTCCTACCATGCTAACTATAACTATGGATTTGATAGACAAGAAATTTGTTATCTTAGTTTATCCACTATCACCCAGTCTGTGTCCTTTCCCTTTTGATTCTAAGGTAAATTTGTCACAGAATATCCGCTTTGTGATCGACTCTTTGGATCGCCTTAACGCGAATCGGCGAGAAGTTGACTCGGTGATTTGGTGATGTTGTCCCATTTCCACTCGATAAATAGAAGACGCTATAATAGTCTTAAAGGTCAGTGATGCTTAGCCTTGACCTGCTAAAATATGAGACATCTTGCAACACCCCTTCCCTAATTATCTTTCAAGCTCATTTTTCAAAAGTCTAAAGTTGCTTATTTTAATGAAAATTCTCTCATTAATTTTGGAAACATTTTCTACAATAGAATAATGGAGATTGTTGAAAAATATTCTTTTCTATATTATACCCTCAAGAGTGTTGAACTTCTTAGAAGGGAAGGTATAACTTTCATTTGTATTCTTTTTTGAGGTGATTGTGATATTATCAAAGAAGGAAATCACAAATAACACTTAAAAGGAAATTGATTAACACTTAATAGTTTCCAAAATATGCCTCCACGAGGCTATCATGAGTTTGTTGAAACCAAATAAGTTAATGCTATGCCCTTTTTGTTAGAGTGTATAGTCATATGTACCCAAAAAGTTACATTCCAAAAATACAAACGGAATGTACCAAGAGAACAGAAAGAAGAATGAGTAGCAACAAATAAAGGGTCAAGATAATGGGTTAACCAATCCAATCATTATGTACCTTTTCTAAAAGAAATTCAAAGGGGATGAACTCCACAAGTCTAGTGGGTCATACAATTCTAACAGTTACTTAGTCAAACATGCCCATAGCAATCATGCACATACTGCAATACAATAACTGATTCAAATGGTAATGTATTTATGATCAGTCCCTTAGTAGGGTTGTAAGCCCTAGGTAGTCCATAAATCACTAACATTAGATGGCCTCGCCGTGGACATGCACATTACCCAAAATATCTCACTACTTAGCAGTGCGTCTTCAAAAAATTTTCGTCCACAACCTAGAAAGCGCACATGGTTTTTTTTTAATGAGTGATCAGCATAGTCAACGTCACAAAATTATCTAGTGAACTACTACTCCCTTGTAGTCCTGAAAAGAGGATTGTTATCTTAATCATGTGAGTTCAAGTGTGGTCAACATCATACTTTGAATAATCTAACACTAAAAGGAGTAGTCAATATACTTTCATACGTGGAATCATATAATACGTGGAATCATATGTGGAATCATATAATACTTTGTAGGTTATGTTTTCATGTGAATACATTTACATGGTTAAATGTCTTTCATCCTCACATTCATGGTAATTCAAGGCATCAATGTTATTAATAATGACATGGGTTTATGTATGCATTTAAGTGAAGATTTCGTATTCGTCTAAAATCACATGCATGACAAGTGATTCAAGGGCCATAAACATCATGAGGAATGTCTTTTGGATCAACCATACAATCATTATTTCAGTCACACATATGTCACTAAGCACCAAAAATCTCAATATAATTGCATGTGTTATAAATTAACCAGATACGTGATACTATCTCCTAGGCCAATTATCATGATTACTACACATGCATGCCTAAGTGAAAATGGATTAGAGGTATAATCATACTCATCTTAGTAATATTTTAGCAACAACAATGGATGTGCATGTAATCATATGAAGTAATCATCATCTGACGTTCATTTTTTTAGGATCATTTCTAGCTCATTTCAATTCTTTGGAATCCTTCTTTAAGGTCCTAAATAGTAGCCAAATTGTGTGTTCAAAAAATTTGTGTTTTGAAAAAGAAAATGCATTGCATTGCAATAGTGCTATAGTGTGTTATACTTCTAGGAACCATCCCAGATGTGTTGCACATAGTGCAATGTATTACACCAAATGATGAAGTGCATTGTTCTATGTTTTTGGGCATTGAACAATGCGTCTTCTTCTTCTTAGTTTTGGGCATTGTTAGTGTAAGTTTTAAGTGTTCCAAGGCTTGTTATGTTTGTTTTTTTTTTCAATGTTTTACATCACAACATGGGTATAGTCATATGAAATTGAAGGTTTTCTATAGTTGGTCACAAGTTTGACAATAACCATCATTGCATTTGAACCACCTATCCTTGTAGATATAGTTCTCACCCCTTGGTTTATCATCTTATGTCGTGTCAATGACATTTCGAAGTGTTTCTACATACTTTCTAAGGTTGTTGATGTTAGGCTCTTTTAACTACGTTATCATTCTCAAAATCAAGCGCAAAGTGTGTCGGTTACAAGGTTTGTGTGACCCAGAATATGAATGTGTGACTATCAATCTTTATGAGCTTGGTTCTTAGCCTACAATGGGCAAATTTATGCAATCTTTGAGTCATTGTGATCATGAAAAATGTCACAATCTAATGGTGCTAGGGTCTTAGGAAGATTGCATTTGTATGTTACTTGAAATGTCCCCCAAAGTGGATGGACAATCCTGTTTCTATCACGAACTAAGTGTTCATGACTTGACCCCCTTACTAATGTATGTGAATCAAAGGACAAGATGGTGTTTAGGAATGCTCACAAAGGATCATTAACAAGGCCCTCCAAGCTCAACAAATGCCTCTCCATGTACAAAAGGTTTTTCACCCAAAATCTACACTTAAAGAATGGTTTGTTCCCTCCCTTTTGTATCCTATTTTAAATGACAAGTGTGTAGGTAAAAGGGTGCATCAATAACATGCAAGGGTGTTCTAATCAAAGATAACGTCCTATCATAGTGATCAGGTCATGCAAGAGGTAGGGAAAAACATAAAGCTTCCAAACATTTGTCACCTATACTTTCAAGAAAATGAAAAGTATATAGGTGCTCAACTTCCTAGTCGTTTTCCTTTTACGAATCGTTGATATTTGTCCCTCTCTTCATGTTCAATGAGTATCAAGTACAGGCTTCCATAAGAATGGGCCCTTGGATAGGTAGGAATCAAAATGTGAAATTGGCATCACAAACAAGATGCTGTTTTGGGTATTAGACTTAATGCAGTGCGTTGCGGTAAAAGGTGCAACCTGCTACATTGTGGAGTTCAACACCATTGGCTGCATTGCAATGCTTGACATGGTTTTTTTTCTTTAGCATCCTAAGCATTTTGACATAAAGCTCATTGCCTAATTTCATCATTTTTGCCTCAAAACAATTTCTCTAAGTTCCTTAATGTCTATGTTACATTGATTAAGTGGATTAATTCTTGATCGTAGCCAATCATTGTTGACCAAAGTTGATTAAGATTTAATTGTGAGTGATTATGATCAATTTATGATTAAAATTTTGGGGTATTACCCATCTAAACACATACTCTACGATGTCCTTTTTGATTCCTTTCCACTAGTACGAGCTCTTAAGGTTTTGATACATTTTATTTCATCTTGGATACAAGACATATCTTGAGTGACTAACAAGCCATGGATAATGTAGTGTTGATTAAGGTAGTTGAGGCTCATGTTAGAAACAAGTGCAAGAACCCACAACAATAGCGGTACAACAGTGCTAAATCATCCAATGGATTTAAGAGGTTTGCTGGATAGGGTTAGCCCCAATACGAGTACGGGCAAAAACCCCAATAGGTAGAGTCCTAGTAGCGACAAGACAAATGAGACTAGGATCGCATATTTGGTGTGTGTTTCCATTAACGCTAGCATGGCCACAAGGCAAGAGACTGTCCTACTAGAACCCCACAATAGTAGCAACGCCAATAATAACCACAAGCTAGGCCACAACAATAGCAATAGTAACAAACTCAGCCACTTTGATAGCCTAAGGAGTCAGGCTTAGGTGTATAAAATTGAGGACAGAAAGCTGGCATCAGTTTTTGAAGGTATATTTCCCTTATTTAATTATTTGGTAAAAGTGTCATTCAATACTTGTGCTACTAGGTCATTTGTGTTAGAGAAAATTATAATGTGACTGCAATAAGTGAAGACACTTAGATGATATCATACACATTTACAAACTGATTAGCACCACACTCATGTCTAGAAATGTCTGTACTTGCAACCTCGGGATGAGGGATCACACATTGATGATCGAGATATATATGATGTTAATCCACAGTTATGATGATATTTTGGGCATAGATTGGCTTATTTACTATCAAGTCCAACTTGATTACCTAAGGCGCAAAGTTATCATCTAACTCCAAATGAGGGAACTAATGAAAATATAGAGTGACTGATACTGAGTCCAGAGGAATGTATTGTTAGCTTTGCTAGGCAATCTTCAAGAAAATGAGGACTTCAGAATTGTGCTTCCTCATCTAATCCAATGATTTCTATTCCAATGATGAGGGACTTCCAGGATATGTTTCTCGATGAGTTGTTAGGCTTATCTCCATCTACAGATGTTGAGTTCAAAATCGAGTTGTTACAAGTGACAAACGCCATAGCCATTGATGACCCTAGTTGAGTTAGTTGAGTTGAAGGCTCAATTGGATAAATTAAAAACAAGAGTGTTTTTAGGCAGAGTGAATCACCTTGGGAGGCCTCATTTTATCTTTTAAAAAGAATGATTGCTCCATGCGACTCTATGTTGATTAAAGAAAATTTAACCAAGCGACCATTAAGAATAAACCCCTTCCAAGAATTGATTACTTATTTAATAGCCGAGAGGAACGACATACCTCACTAAAATTGATCTAAGATCCAACAATCATCATTTGAGGATCAGGGTGGTTAATGTGTAATACCCTGTAATCTTGTACTGAATAAAATGAAACAATTCAATTTCATTTGATTGAATTTGAGTGAGAAATGAAGTCGAGTCCATTTCAGGGGCAAATTTAGCAGGTCCAAAATCCTCATTTAGTAACCTTTAGGAACCCAAAATGACCCAAAATGACATGAGATGACATGAATTGATCAACTAGACAAAAAAAATCCAAAAATCAGCTCAATTGGCCAAATACAAGGTTTTATTTGCCTAATACCCTTCAGTGGAGTCTAAATTAGGAAAGTAAATGAAATGAAGATCACCCTACTCAAATGATGATTTAGAAATGTGCATTAGTTTATTATGAATACAAAAATATATGTTAAAGGTCTTAATTCTTAGTAAATAATGATATATGAATTTTTATTAAATTTATGTGGACCCATAAATACATGGCCACCCCTAAACATGTGCGAGTCACACCGGTGGAACACTTTGATCATGTACACCTATGCCCTATTATGTAAAAATCAGTCCATGTGTGTATGTGTGTGTGCACACATGTGAGCAACCCTAATTAGAAGTGTCTAAATGATGAAGCATGTTCACACACCAAACCCTAGCTATCACACACAAAGGGAAACTGAACTAGGAAGTTTCCTAAACCCAAAATGCTCCAATGTTGGCACCATGTGAAGGAAAGACCATCACAACTCTACGCAAAAACCCTAGATTTCCTGTATGTGTGTCATGTGCAAAAACCTCGCCGTCAAATGTGAGGAAATCCTAATCAAAGTTGCTAAAACCATCCTCCAATTCTCTCTTGAAAATCTATATAAACCCCCCCCCCCCGTGTGCACATTGATTCTTCATCCCAAAGCAAAGAGTTGACTCTTCCCTCTTAGATTGTTCTAGCCTTCTTCTTGGCAACCCTCTTTGTTCTTGATTGATCTTGAGTGCTTTGGTGTTTAATTGAGTGTTCTTGAGTTATCTTTGGACTGCTAGACGTTGGAATAAGTAACATCTGCCAGATTTTTATGAAGTTTGCAATTAAGGTGGACGTGATTTCTAAAACCTCCTCTTTTCTTCTTTAGATTAATACCATGTTCATTACATATTTAGTTTTCAGAAATCATTCATGTTTCAATTTCAGAAATTTAATCATGATTTCAGTTTTAGTTTAGTACATGAGCATGTTTTAAGTATTCATGAATCCATGCCATGTCTAGTATCATGGTTAAGTTTATTTCAATGTATGATGCATGTTTTCAGATGATTCATGCTTTGATTTTTAGATTGTTTATATTCTAAAATTTATTTCTCTTATTTAATGATTCTTGAATATGAGATTAATTATGAGATGTTGGTGATTAATAACCATGTACCACTATAGTGAACATGTGGATCACTATGGATGTTCTTTTCATGTGACTAGTTCACATGGTGTAAGACCAAAATACTTGGTTGGTGGGTAAGAGGCCCTAAGTCCAAAAGTCCAATGAAATTGGCTAAGAAATGCCTTTTTCACTCTAAGGAGGTATTTTGTTAAGAATATTAAGGGCCTTGATAACCCTTTTGGTCTAAGTCACAACTATACACAAAATGTTGCTTGAAACACTTAATGTATGCAAGTGTATGAATTATGGATGTGTTTTTAGTTTAAATTAGAAAATTGGTTGCTTGAAAAGGATCCGTTGGGCTATGTGCTCACCCTTCCTCTGTTATTTTTCAGGAAATTGAACCTGCATGAAAACCATGAATTTTAGTTAAGCTTTTTCTTAAATTTAGAAAGTTTCTAATTCTTATGTAAGGCCATGTTGCCTAAGTTTTCAATATTCGCTGTAAGAGTTTCATTTTAAAATTTAGTTATGTATTCCACTTTATTAAATTAATAAAGTTTATAAATTTCTTTTATCTCTTGCATTATTGCTTTATTTTGATTTTATTCCTAAATTTGGGTTAAGTACTCGTGAATTACATTAAGGCATGAGAAATTGAAAATGAACGTCAAGTGTGAGCCACTTGTTGTCGTGACCCCTTCTCAAGTGACGTCACGACCAGCACAGAATTCTCAAACATGTCAGAACCCTGGCATGTTAGAAAACCCTATAAGCCTTCCCAACCAAATACCAATTTCTTAAAAATTTTTGACAAAGTCTCCTCTAAAAATATAACATGTCATCAATCCAAATCACCTGATAGTCACAATCAATATAAACAAAAATATATATATATTTCATCCAGATAACCATACATCTGCAAAATCTAAAATTTGTTCTGATGATAGATTCAGATGATAACACATTTATATACATCTCTTAAAATAGTAATTTGACTACTTATCACAATTCTCACGTACTATTAACTTCACAGATCCTAATAATAATTTTACATCATCTTCCCTTTCCCCTTTCTGTAAGAACCTGGAGAAAATAATGGATAATAGGGTGAGCAAACAACAAGTTTAGTGAATAATCTGCCTTATGGTATTATATAGCCATCATATGTATAAAACATGCGAAGTAAAACGAATTTCAAATCACTTGCAGCATGAAATAAACATACATACATGCATAATGTAATGTGTGAAC
>JAJIYU010003090.1:0-27962 GCA_030144865.1 Tinospora cordifolia | reverse complement strand
CAACGTCGTCCCTCTGCATCATTAAACATAAATGGTGCATCAAAAATTTACTCTAAAGCTCATTCAAAATTATTTGAGAATTTTCAATTAAATTCTCAATTCAAAACTAGGAAATTTTTCAGCTTTCCTCATTTCTCAAAAATAGTACGCGAGACCATAGTCTACGCGTCCATAATGAATAACTGAACACTTTTAGTACTGAGCCTAGCTTCAAACTAAGCTCAGATTGGGTTTTATTTGTGTATCAAAGAATTTCTCCCTTTAGAAAATCCCAAATTTCATTTCTCCGTACTTACACGCACAAATATAGTCCACGCGTTCCAAACTAAGTATTAAACACTTTTAATTCTGACTGCTACTTCAAAGGATGAATGGATCGAGTTTTATGGCCTATCAAAGGATTTGCACCTTCAAATGCGCCAGATTCAATCAAAACTCGCAGATTCGTCAAAAATCACAAATGAACAGTCAAAATTCACAGAATCTAGTCTAGAATCACTTATTCTACAACAAACAAGCTAGATCTGAGCTCTTTGCAGTTCAAATCGTTATTTACATCAAAAACCCCAAATTTGAAACCCTCAAATTCAATTTCACCATTCAGACTATAGAATTCAGATCTTAATAGTTCAGAGCTTTAAAATCTTACCTTAGATTCTTAAGATTGCTCTAGACTTGATCAAGATCATTTTGACTGTCTCCGGACGAAAATCGGATCTCTGGTGACCTAAAAACAGAAGCTCCAAAAATCACAAATTTCTTCGATTTCTCGTTTTCTAATTTTTTTCTCTGTTTTCGTTTTTAAAAGGGGATAAATAGTGACTCAGATGAATAGTACCCGCACATGAACAGTGACCATGGTTACTGTTCATAGAGGAAAATTTTGCTCGACTCCCTTTTTTTTTGAAATTAGTTCAATAAACCCCCATAAGTATCTTTACTTGTTTTCCGATTTTTCGCCAACTTGAACCAATATGATTTATTTTATTTATTTAATAAACATTATAACAAATATTTAAATCATATTTTCAAACATTTTTTAACTTATTTAATATATTTAAGAATTTATTTTCGACGTGTATGCGTTATAAAAATTTGGTTTATTACACAGACTCTCTGAGATCACCAGTTGTATGCTAAGTTTAGCAAGTGCAAGTTCTAGTTGATAGAAGTTCGATTTTTGGGGCATGTAGTAGGAGCCGGGGGCATTTCAGTTGATCCAGCTAAGGTTGATGCTATTATTGGTTGGCTGAGACCTACCACAGTGACAGAGATCTGCAGTTTTTTGGGTTTGGCAGGCTATTACTGCAGATTTGTGCCAAACTTCTCGAGGATCGCTGCTCCCATGACGAATCTTACCAAAAAGAACATGTCCTTTGTGTGGATAGATAAGTGTGAGGAATCATTTCTTGAGTTGAAGCGTCATTTGACATCTGCCCCAGCTCTTGTGCTACCCAAACGAGGCCGTGAGTTGACGACGTATACAAACGCATGTGGGACATGCCTTGGTGTGTGTTGATGCAGGGTGATGGAGTTGTCGCTTTTGCCTCGCGACAACTGAAGGTTCATGAGAGGAACTACCCTGTGCATGATCTAGAGCTAGCAACAGTAGTATTTGCACCCAAGATTTGGTGACACTATCTGTATGGTGAGCGTTTTACGTTGTATTCTGATCATAAGAACCTCAAGTACTTATTTTCACAAAAATACCTTAATGAGGCAGAGGAGATGGATGAAGCTACTCAAGGATTATGACTTTACCATTGAGTACCATCCCTGAAAAACCAATTGGTGACTGATGCACTTAGTAGAGTACGTGTCGAGACTAGAGTCAACGCAGAGATGAGAGCCTAGCCGATTTTGCTTGCCGAGATTATGAAGGTATAGCCTCATGATGTTGATTTTATGATGTACGGAGGGCGGGCAGATGACACTTCTGGTGTGGAGTGGTCGACTGATACTGATGGTGCACTAAAGTTTAGGGGACGATTATGGGTACCAGATGACTCTTGCCTGAGATAGGGAGTGCTAGTAGAGCTGCACCCCTCGAGGTATACCATCCATCCAGACGCCAATAAGATGTATCAGGATGTTCGACGAACTTATTGGTGGCTGGGGATAAAGCGAGATATTGCAACCTTTGTGCAGAGATGTGATACTTGCCAACAGGTTCAGGCTGAACACCAGTGACTCGGTGGTTTATTACAGCCCTTGGCTATTCCCGAGTGGAAATGGGAGCAAATTACCATGGACTTTGTGATGGGATTGTCCCGGACTCAGTGGAGACATGATGTTGTATGGGTTATTATGGATAGACTTGCTAAGTCGGCTCATTTCCTCCCGATGCATAGTAGAGATTCGGTGGAGAGGCTGAGTCGGCTGTATATCTGCGAGATTGTGAGTCTACATGGGATCCCATTGTCCATTGTGTCTGACAAAGATGCTTGGTTTACGTCCCATTTTTGGCAGAGCTTGTAGAATCAGTTAGGGATTAGTGTGAGCTTGAGCACATCCTTCCATCTATAGACTGATGGACAACTTGAGAGAGTAATTCAGGTATTTGAGGATATGTTGAGGGAATGCATTGTCGATTTTGGTGGTAGCTAAGAGGATCACTTGCCCCTATGTGAGTTTGCATATAATAACAACAACCAAGTGAGCATCAGCATGGCACCTTTTGAGGCATTATATGGCTGGCCATGCCGATCGCCAGCTTGTTGGGTCGAGGTTGGTGATACATGTAACACCCCAACCCTCGTATCTTTAAGCATTGGATAGGACCACCATTCTTTTAACAGTGGACTAAACCAAAGACAGGTCGGGCCGGTGTTACATTTACAAGTACACAACTTGCATCACTTTTTATTTCAATTATTTCATGCCTTGATTGTATTTAACAGAACATACCTTAAATTTAAGAATTTAATACGACAATAGTATAGGAAATAATTGAAACTCATAAACTCAATTAATTAAATAAAATTGAGTACATAATTTGATCTTGAAGAAAAACTATAACAGCAGAAGATTCAAAACTTGGACAACATGCCCTTACATAGAAATTAAAAACCTTTTAAATAAAAGAACCTAGCTAATTTTTATGGTCTTCATGTAAGTCAATTACCTGAAAAATAGAAGGAAGGGTTGAGCACATAGCCTAGTGGATCTTTCTAAACATCTAAATCATTATTTCATTTCAAACAAACCAAACATATCGAACACTTTTGTACATTAGGCGATTCAAACAAATTTCTTGTTTATGGTTGATATTCGGACCGAAAGGGTTTAATCTCTGTGTTCCACATCGTAGGGAGAGAGAGTGACAAACGAAAACTCAAACCCCAATATTTATGAAGTGGGATCACTCTTGGAAGCCCAGTTCAAAATCTTCAATGGTAAACCGGCAAGTCGGGTTGGGGGGTGGAACACACCCGATGACACTATGCAGTCCATCATCACGCCGGTACGTAGATTGAATCATTATTTAATCTTTTCTTAATGATAAAATACACAATATCAGATTAAAACATTGATGCAACATATACAAACATGAATCATTAAATATTTATTCATGGCACAATTCATGTATAACATGCATCAATATTCTTAATTTCTAAACATGCATAACATGTATATTCATGGCACATCAAATAAATAAAGCATGCATATTAAAACATATATTCAATCAATCATCTTCAAAACATTATCACACATGCAAGACTTATTCAAATTAAAATAAAGAAGTAGAAGTTAGAAGTCACTTCCACCTTAATTTTGTCTCTTTTGCAGGCCTCTGAAATCCGGCAGAGTTTCGTTACTTCAAGGCTTCCAAACACTAAAGAACTCTCAAGAACACTCAAGAACAATTAAAGAACTGGGGGGATTACCAAGAAGAAGGCTAGAGAGAGTCAAGAGGGACTAGTATGCTCTTGATTTGGGATGAACACAATGTGAGCATTAGGTGTCCTTTATATTGAGTTCAAAATATTGTAGAATGGTAAGTTTTTAGTGTTCTCCTTGTAGGAAACTTGCCAATTATTCAAAATTTCATGCCCCCCAAGCATAGAAAAATAGCAAGTGCATTGGAATAATTTTTGGAATTAGAAACATTTTTTGGATTTTTTTTTCAGATTTAATCGGATTTTTTCTGGAATTTTTCGATTTTATTTTCGGAGCCTCAATTCTGGACCATTGATGATCCTCGATCGCAGCATCAGATTGCGATCAAGATTTTCAGATTTGCTATGGGTCGTCAGATTTCCTTGATCGTAGCATAGATTAGGCACCTTAGATTTTGTCCATTAGATAGGAGTCGATTGTAGCACAAACGTTCGTAATCAAAGAAATCAGCGTGGTCTGTTGATCAACCTTGAGCGTAGTTTTGAATTGCGATCGAGATTAACGAACTCGCTGTGGATCATTGATCAACCTCGAGCAGAGTACTGAATCACGATCGAGATTAACGAATTCATTGTGGATCGTTGATCAACGTCGAGCGCAGCACTGGATCGCGATTTAAAAAACCGGCTTTGATCTTCACCATTGGATGGACCTCAAGTGCAGTATTAGATCTTGAACACCGATCCGGGCTGCACGATTATCCTCAAGTGCAGCGTCATTCGCGATCAAAGAATCGAATCTGAACCGCTAGATGAGGCAGATCGAATCTAGGCCCTTGGATTTTAGTGATTCGGTGCTCGTGGGCGCTATATGGGCTTTGATTTCATTCATTGGATTGTGCAAATTGGTTTTGGACTATTGGATGCAGTTTCTAATTAACAATTTGATTTCTAATATTGCTATTATCTGAAATTTGCCAATTTCACAGTTTCTAATTGATGTAAACTTGGATTTTTTTTTTGTGCATATTCCCTTCTATTTTAATGACATTCTAATATTTTTCCTTTTCTATTTCTTTAATATTGTATTTATTAGATATATTTCTATTTCTTTAATATTTTTAATGTTAATAATTAAACAATCGACATTTTTCATTTCCATATTTTTTTATTCATTTCATATTTTATTTTCAGATAATCATTTATGTAATTATAAATTGATATTTATATAATATTTTATTTATTTTAAATAAATACATGCATACTACATTTTTTTTATTTAATTATGTAAATTTTTTCGATACACATATTCTTATGATATGTAGTATTAATATTTATTATGCTCACACACATTATTCATACACGCATTAACCTATATATATATATATATGTGTGTGTGTGTGTGTGTGTGTGTGTGTGTGTGTGTGTGTGTGTGTGTATGTGTGTGTGTATACTTTATTTCTATTTTCTTTTTTTTTCTTAAGCAACTCTTTAAATTTCATAATTAATTATGCTAAATTAAAATTTTTATTTAATTATCAAATTAAGGTCTTATTTGCCTATTTTATATTATATCTCCAATATATATTATTTTTCATTTGCCAACTCCTTAAAAGAATTTTGTCCTCAAAATTTGTACTCATTCACTTGGGCGTCATTTTGTCAGATAGTTTGGTTTTGACTAAGTTGGTATGCCCAAGGGCTTTGCTACTTTAATGGTACACTAAGAATTCGTAAGGAAATAAATTTCATTAATAGAGATAATTGGTACAAAGCCTTATTTTGACTAAAAATTCATAAATGCTAACATATAGCAATCTAAAAATCCCCCTACTACTACTCATATTCAAAATTAGTTCATTTGTATTAACATTGGACTTAAGAGGGTTTCTACTGAGGGTCTTGATCTTCCTGAGCCTCAACAGCCAACATTCTACCTTGGTTTTCACCATAACCCTTATTGTCTTGAGGCTGAGGAGCCCGAGTAGGTGCAATTGGACAATTTCTGGCAAAATGACCCCTTTGTCTGCACACATAGCACAACCCTTGTCTCTTAGCTTGCTTCTTTTGTTCCTTTTCAGTTTGGTGAGTTTGTTTCTGTTTCATGCTTTTCTTTCCCGTCTTTTGATCATTTTGTGGTTTCTTGTCTTTATCCCTTACGGATCGTTTGAAGTGGACATAATTTTTTATTGAATTAATCCCAACTGTGTTCCTTTGGCCATGGTTAGTCTTAAAGGAATGACTAGTTCATTGATTCCCATTCCTAGTTCATTCTGAACGTCAGGTTGTGACTGTAGAGTCCTCATCACTTGCTCGACCACCTGTCGAGTGATTTCTGCTATTATCTCTGGTGATAGGACGAAAGTTGCTGCCACATCTACCCCTTGGTAACTCTGATCAGGTGTATTGGTGTTTTCTTGGATTCCTTCCATTATCTACAAGCCAAAGCCACTTTAGTATCCCACAAGGTATCATAGAAGTTTCAAATAGGACATTCATTTAGGGTACTCACCCATCTTTTCTCATCATCGGGATACTAAATGTTTTTCCAGACTTGAGAAATGGTCATCTTTCCTACATCATATGTTGTATCCATTTCCTCAAGTTTTCGTTCCGTTCATACTATCGTGACTTTAGGTTCATGTCTCTAGGTTTTTGATTTGTTTAATGGCCTAAAGGTTTTCTTCTAGGTTCTTTTCATGCATGGATACAGGATTTGGTCTCAAAGCAAATAAACATTACATCATGCATATCACACAATCACAAAATCACGCTAGCACAGCAAGGTTCCAAGCTTTCACCTAAGCTTTTAGGTTCAAGTGTCCCATACCACTCTACCACTTCTACTTAGGTTTTTACCCAGAATAGAGCTGCACCCAAAAAATTTTGCAAATGTCTCGATATCTAAGGTTCTTGAGCCCATTATACTCCACTGTCCCATACCAGCGAGCATAAAGAAACCCATTCTGCCAGAGTTGTCGATCATTCACCACACATGGTCCATCATTCTCCAAGTCCAAGCTTCCTCCATAACCCCGAATTCCTATGCATCCCATACTACATAGAAACTGAAAGATACAGAAGCTTCTCGGTCTCATGTCCTGATCAAACAATTTTCTGTTTTTATACAAGTTATCGTCTCTAGCCTATGCCCTAGAGATTTATGCTTTTGATCCACTGTGCCACCTATGGCTACACCCCGTTCCTACCTGGGGTCTTTTTCTGGACCTAAGGTTCAATCTGGTTGGTTTACAACTTCTGTCTAGTCAAGATACCATATTTGGCATCTTTTCGACTTTTATTCACTTTCTTGCCCTAATTTTCCACCTTCTAGTTTTCTTTTATAGAAAATAAGAGTGTTCTTCAACTTCGACTACTCATATAAGCTGGTCGGACAACCTTCAGATTGGGTGGCGAGACCGAAGTCTGCTTAGCAACCGCGCTTTCTAGGGTGGGATAACTCATCTACCTTTCAATGTTTAGCTTTATTCGGGACAAGGCTTACCCACTGTCAGCTCAACTTATAGTCTTTGTATCCAAACAAAACATTTCAAAAATATATGCTTCCTTTTTGAAAACACTTTCTAAAACATTTTTTCAAAAATAGAAGGTAGAGCACTAGAATTTTAATTCAATGTGAAGCCCTAATTTGGGTTTCTAATTCTCGTCAAACAACTAATGATTGACTTTCTATTTCCAGCCTAATCAACACATGTTTAGGCTTAACTTTCTATTTCTAGCCCAAAGCACCTAAAGCCTAAGCTTTGATACCACCTTTGTAACACCGCAACCCCCGTATCTTTAAGCATTGGATAGGACCACCATTCTTTTGACAGTGGACTAAACCAAACGGCGGGTCGGGCCGGTGTTACATTTACAAGTACACAACTTGCATCAATTTTTATTTCAATTATTTCATGCCTTGATTGTATTTAACAGAACATAACTTAAATTTTAGAATTTCATAAGGCAATATTATAGGAAATAACTGAAATTCATAAACTCAATTAATTAAATAAAATTGAGTACATAATTTGATCTTGAAGAAAAACTATTACAGCAGGAGATTCAAAACTTGGGCAACATGCCCTTACATAGAAATTAAAAACTTATTGAATAAAAGAACCTAGCTAATTTTCATGGTCTTCATGTAAATCAATTACCTAAAAAATAGAAAGAAGGGGTGAGCACATAGCCCAATAGATCTTTCTAAACATCTAAATCATTATTTCAATTCAAACAAACCAAGCATATCAAACACTTTTGTACATTAGGCAATTCAAACAAATTTCTTGTTTATGGTTGACAATCGGAGCGAAAGGATTTAATCTCTATGTTCCACATCATAGGAAGAGAGAATGACAAACGAAAACTCAAACCCCAATATCTATGAAGTGGGATCACTTTTGGAAACCCAGTTCAACATCAGATAAATAAAGCATGCATATTAAAACATATATTCAATCAATCATCTTGAAAACATTATCACACATGCAAGACTTATTCAAATTAAAATAAAGAAGTAGAAGTTAGAAGTTACTTCCACCTTAAGTATGTCTCTTCTGCACGCCTTTGAAATCTGGCAAAGTTGCGTTACTTCAAGGCTTCCAAACACTCAAGACCTCTCAAGAACAATTAAAGAATTGGGGCGATTGCCAAGAAGAAGGCTAGAGAGAGTCAAGAGGGACTAGTATGCTCTTGATTTGGGATGAACACAATGTGAGCATTAGGGGTCCTTTATATAGAGTTCAAAATAGTGTAGAATGGTAAGTTTTTAGTGTTCTCCTCATATGAAACTTGCCAATTGTTCAAAACTTCGTGCCCCAAGCATAGAAAAATAACAAGAGCATTGGAATAATTTTTGGAATTAGAAACATTTTTTTTTTTAGATTTTTTTGGATTTTTTTCGGATTTAATCAGAATTTTTTTTGAAAATTTTCGATTTTATTTTCGGAGCCTCAATTCTGTACCGTTGATGATCCTCAATCGCAGCATCAAATCACAATCAAGATTTTTAGATTTGTTGTGGGTAGTTAGATTTCTTCGACGTAGCACATATTACTTGTCCGTTAGATAAGCCTCGATTGCAGCACGGACGTTCGCGATCAACGAAATCAGCGTGGTCCGTTGATCAACCTCAAGCGCAGTACTGAATCACGATCAAGATTAACGAATGCACTGTGGACCGTTGATCATCCTTGAGTGCAGTACTGAATCGCAATCGAGATTAACGAATTAGTTGTGGACCGTTAATCAACCTCGATCGTAGCACTGGATCACGATTTAAAAAAATGACTTTGATCTTCACCGTTGGATGGACCTCGAGTGCAACATCAGATCTTGAACACCGATTCGGGCCGCACGATTATCCTCGAGTGCAATGTCATTCGCAATCAAAGAGTCAAATCTAAACAGTTAGATGAGGCAGATCGAATCTAGGCCGTTGGATTTCAGTGATTCGGTGCTCCTGGGCGCTGGTTTGGGCTTCGATTTTATTCGTTGGATTGTGCAGATTTGTTTTGGACCGTTGGATGCAGTTTCTAACTACCAATTTGATTTCTAATATTGCTATTATTCGAAATTTACCAAGTTCACACTTTCTAATCGATGTAAACATGTATTTTTTTGAATATTCCCTTCCATTTTAATGACATGCTAATATTTTTCCCTTTCTATTCATTTAATATTGTATTTTAGATATATTTCTATTTCTTTAATATTTTTAATACTAATAATTAAATAATCTACATTTTTCATTTCCATATCTTTTTTATTCATTTCATATTTTATTTTCAGATAATCATTTATGTAATTATAAATTGATATTTATATAATGTTTTATTTATTTTAAATAAATACATGCATACTACATTTTTTTATTTAATTATGTAAATTTTTTCTATATACATATTTCTATGATATGTAGTATTAACATTTATTATGCTAACACACACATTAACCTATATATATGTGTGCGTATATATATACTTTATTTCTTTTTTCTTTTTTTTTCTTAAGCAACTCTTTAAATTTCATAATTAATTCTACTAAATTATAATTTTCATTTAATTATCAAATTAAGGTCTTATTTGCCTATTTTATATTATATCTATTATTTTTCATTTGCCAACTCACAATTTGCATTCAAAGATGTCTTAAAATCCTTAAAATTATTTCACTTAACTTATTTCACTTAATTTCATCAAACTTATTTATCTTTAATTATTTGACAAGATTTTGGGTTATTTCAATACAATAGTTTGCCCTACTTTAGTGCAAGAACAGAATGAAAGATTTAGCGGATCCGTTAGAACATGAAGACAGCTCATGACCGGCAGAAGAGTTATGCAGATAACAGGAGGAAGGTCCTAGAATTTGTGGTTGGTGATCATGTACTCCTTCGGGTTTTCCCTAGGAAGGGACAACCCCGGTTTGGCATTTCAGGGAAACTCACACCGAGATATATTGGACCTTTTGAGATCCTTGAATGTGTAGGTCTTGTGGCACACCGATTGGCGTTGCTGCCTTAGTTAGTGGGGGTACGTAATCTATTCCATGTATCGATGTTGAGGAAGTACCACCCTGATCCCTCAGACGTGATTAATTGGAGACATATTGACTTGCGAGAGGATTGTACGTATGATGAGGCTCTGGTAGCCATTGTTGATCAAGCCATGAAGAAACTACGTAGCAAGGAGATACCGATGGTACGAATACGTTGGCAGTTTCACGGTGCTAAGCAGGACACTTGGGAGCGAGAGGATTATATGACGAGTCATATCCCAGAGATTATGAAAGTTGCCCCTTGACCTTTAGTGCATCATAGAATTTTGAGGACGAAATTCATTTTAAGGAGGGGAGACTGTGATGACCCATGTTTTTGGCATCGGATTGACGGATCCAACACATATGTGTTCTATGTACTTTCTAAAATTTTAATGATAATATATGGAAATTTTTCCCAAATTTTTCCAATTTCAAATTAATTATTAAAGAAAATGAGAATAATATGAGAAAATACAATTTTAATGAAAAAACACATGAAACTATTAGGAAAATTTGTTTTATTGAGAAAATTAATTTTTAGGATTGATTATTGAGTTTTCGAAAGAGTTATTAAATTTTTAGAGTAATAAATAGAACTTTTGAGAGAAAAATATAATTTTAGAAGAATTATTCAATTTTTGGAAAAAATAATTGTATGAATGATGAAATAAGGTATGATTGAGCATTATTTTTTTGAGAAATGTCAAATTAGTGGTTTTTAATCATTTTTAGAAAAAAATGCGAATATTGGTGTATATATATAAGTGTATATGTATATAAGAAAAAAATTAAAAAAATTTGAATTTTGGCACACACGGGCCAAATGGCCCGTGCGGGCCGAAATTCAATTGGGCTTGAGCATGACCACAGCCAACAGGCACGGGCCCTTGGCCCACGTGTGAAGAGAAGCCCATTTCGTGGGCCGGCCCATGGCTTTGGTGGACCCACACGCCCAAGGGGGGTACAACCCCTTTCTCTTGTCTCTTTTGCGATTTTCTAGCGAATTTTTGGGGAATTTTGGTGATTTTTGGGGAATTTCTAGCTACAAAACCATGAGAGTTCATGGTTTGAACCCATGGTTTAAGCCATCAATTCACAACCTCCATTGTGACCAATAGACATTGCCAAAAAGGCAGTTAGCATGTGAAGTTGGAAGTCACCTGGATGGCCACATGTCACCCATCTTGCAATGCAACCTTCTCCCATGCAACAAAACTCCTTGAGCTCAAACCTAGAAAAATTCCAGCACCTATAGCCCTTATTCACAAGCTCAGATCTTCTTCATTTCTTGGCAAAATCTAGTGATTAATAGCTTGTTTTGAAGCGTATACAACCACCTAAGAATTCCTACAAGCCATTTGTTAAACCCTAGAACTGTTTGGAGCTGAAAACCCTGGGAAGAAAAGTTGTTCACAAGGTTTAAACCCAGAAAACCAAAAAGCTTGTGTTGGAAACTTCTTTGGAGCTTCGAATCCTAGGTTGTTTCAAGCCCACTTTAGAGGTAAAATTGTCCACCCTCTTCATTTTCATATGTATTTTAACCTCCAAGTTTTAGAGAACGAAAACTAGGGTTTTACACATGATTTCCAAACTATTAAAGTTGGTTACTTACTCACTATTGCAACTGTGTAACATAAACAGTTGGAGCAACCTTGGGACAGCTCACACCTGAACCATTCTAGGTTCGACCCTAAGGTGAAACCCTTCACTTTACCTCTCATGATGTGTATTCAAGTGTCCAAGTGGTAGAAATTAGATATTAGAACATTTAATATGTTTTATAAGCCACTATTGTTAACTGTTAGACTTACTGTTGCAACAGTGCCGACAAAAACAGTTTGAGACCAGAATCAGAGCTATATTTGGGACACCTAAAGGCACCCATTCAGATTGAAACCAGAGGTGTTTTAGACCTCATAGTACAGGTTCCAGAGAGATATAAAGATCTGACCTTGAGCCCTTGTGTGTATAATTTGCTACACTTACAAATGTGCCATGCTTGTTAGAGTGTCAGGACTTGGAATAATTTCTCGTGTTCTTAAAAATACAGCAGAGAAATTGGTGGAAAGATAGGCATGAATTTGGCATTGCATGTTACTGATTCAAATTATTTTTGATTTATGTAGTTGTTATGATCTGTGTATTACAATTAGACACAAGAAATGACCCATAGAATTGTGATTTAATGGGGAAAAGAATATTAAGAAGATAGTAGAAACTATGAAGCAAAAAATTTCTTGCAATCTGGCTGAAAATTTTGAGATAAAATTAATTGACCGAACCTTTATATATTGAGCTAAAATTTTGTGGAGAGATCCCTAACTATGACTAGAAGTTTCCTACCAAATTTCAGAGCATTTTGATTTGGATAGGTAGGTAAATTAGACAAATAGTCACTGCCTGTCACAGAGTATACGAGATCGATACAGTCTCTTTTGTTAGACATAAAAGCACTAGTAAATGATGTCTAAAACTTGTGATTCAAAATTATGAGGAAACTTAGGAAGTCTAGAACAAGTCTACAAAGTTTGGGCCAAATCCGATGTACAGATTATCCACAGAAAAATTGGAAAAATGGTTGCACATATAGGGCCATAGGCTAATGTTGTGCCTAAGTGATGGGAATTGGGAATGTTGACCCCTTTTGGCCCAAATTGACTCCATGACAACCAGATTGACCATTTGGGACTTTGTTGACCAGCTAGGTCAGCAAGTGATAGGTTGACTAGGGTTGACTAAGATTGACCAAGATCAATCAAATTGACTTAAAAACTAAGGCAAGATGAACAAACATAGGTGGACTACTCTTGACTAGGTCAAGTTATTGACTGACCAATGATGTAGAGTTAGAGTGAGCCAAGTCCCATGTTAATATTAAGAAGTTACGTTGATTTTGCACTACCAAGTACTAGCGGGAAGCGATAGGTCGGGAGAGGAGCGCCGAGAGTGAAGCATCCCTTTGAGTATCGTTTTCTAACTCATTTCTTAGAGCTTGTTATTCTGTGCATTATGAAAATGAGATTACAGATTGTGATGAATCTGCATTCTTTTAAATGGGTTTTAAATGATAGTGCACCAAGTCTCAAAGTCTGAGAGTATAGGGTTAGGGTGTGTTGTGTCGGTCTCTCATATGACTTCAAGAGGTGACCACCTAGCACAGAATGCTCGCCGAGGGGGTTTTGTGGACCTACGATGGTGGCAATGACAGTAAGACCTAATCGGGTCGTCACGATAAGGCAACGATAATATGTCCTGGTTGGTCATTACAATGATGGCAATGACAATAAGTCCTAATCGATGT
Organism: Tinospora cordifolia; assembly: GCA_030144865.1. Taxonomy (NCBI): domain Eukaryota; kingdom Viridiplantae; phylum Streptophyta; class Magnoliopsida; order Ranunculales; family Menispermaceae; genus Tinospora; species Tinospora cordifolia. The sequence goes on along the minus strand of JAJIYU010003090.1, from coordinate 14,276 downwards.
CGACACGATGCACCAAATTGTCTGCAACCCACTTGAGTGATTTTTAGTCGCCTTGGAGAGCTTGTGAGCCTCGGCAAATGTTTTCACCATTTAACTATTTTTGAATGAAGATTCGCAACTGCATTATGGATTTAAATGGTGTTTACTATTGCATTCACACGCATAATGCTATTGGTCATGCATTTATGGCACATGTTCTAATTGTGGAATGTTTTTTTAAGTTATAAATTAGACTGCATAGGCTCACTACTCTAATTTTGCAGGTTCTTCCGCCGCGAATAAGGGCAAAGAAGTGGTCATCGCGTAGAGTTGCATTCCCTTACTCTTTTTGGTAGGTTTTCTTTGTATTCTCTTTTATGTTTTGTGTTTCAAGGGTTAGAAACTATGTATAGGGGTGAGGAAAGTATGTATATAATGGATTAATCACTCTTGTTGCTAAACATATTTTAATTACCCATTTTGATAAATGTCAAGTTGTATTGGTGTTCTTTGTGTTAAATTTGTTCTGCATACCCTATGATTACTCTAATAGTGTGTGGTGTGGTATTGAAAGATGAGGCTTAACAGTGTCTTGTCAAGCTCGGCTTGCGGGCAGGGTTGTCGAGACACTACGCCAGTCGATTCGTCTTTTGCACTAGGGAAGGGGTCCCGACAATGCCCTTACATTGAAAAAAAGAAACTTTCAAACAAAATAAAAACTTTCTAAATGTAGCTGGAACACCCCAACCCTAAAGAGACAGGTTTGAGCTTAACCACAAGGCGGGTTGGGTCCTATATTACATTTACAAGTACACAATTTTCATCTCAATTCCTTTATTCTAACACTTATTAAAATACTCATAAATACACCTTCATTGAGTTTAAAATTCAAAAAGATAATACAAGTGAATTAAGAAAACCTTCAAATTCTTTATTTATAAAATAAAGAAATACATTGTTGAATTCATATAATCAAAAGAAAGAGTACATAACTCTAAAATTTAAAACAAAAATTTGGGCAAAAGTCTTTATTTAAAATTTGGGCAATATGCCTTTATATAAAAACATTCTAAAAAATAGTCTTTCTAATTCCTTAGCAAGCTTAATTGTGCATTTCAAATTCCTAAAAAATAAAAGGAAGGGGTGAGCACATAGCCTAGTGGATCATTCATTAAACAACTAAGTTACTATTTCAAATTAATAGCATATCCAAATTCAAACAGTTTCATGCATTAAGTGATTCAAGCAACTTTTTGTTTGTAGTTGACATTAAAACTGAAAAGGGTTCTACTCCCTTGATGTTCTTAATTTAGATACCCTCTTTAGGGTGGAAAGACATTTCTTTGTCACTTTCCATTGGACGCCACATACCCAGTGTCCTTTAGTTGCACCCCACAACCACACATTCTAAGCATGTGTTAAGAACACCCATAGCACCCATACAGATCACTATGACAATACGTGGTTCTTATCTTCAATTTCTTATGTTTAAGATTACATAATCATGAAAAAATTTAAAATATAAATTTTAGAATTTTAAACAACCAAGAAAGCATGAAAACATCCCATAGCATGCTTGAAACATTGAATTAGATCTTAAACATGGATTCTAAGCATGACATACTCTCATGGGTGATTAAAACATAAAAACATGCTAAACTAAAATTTAAATATGATTAAACATGCTAAAACTAAAATAAGACATGCTGAAAACTAGAATTCAAACAAGCATGAACATGCTAGAAATTTGAAAGAGCAAAGTAGAAGTTCAAGAAATCCCCTCCACGTTAATCCGAGTTTCTTTGTAGAATTTAGCAGAGGTTCCCCTCATCTACCACTTTTAGAACTTCAAGAACTTCTAATCACCAACAAAACTACTTCAACAACTCTCTAAAATACTGAAATAAGAACTTCTCACATAGGAAAGAAAAGAGAGTGAGAAGGGGTGCCAAGAAGAAGGCAAGAACAAGCAAAGAGGGAAGTTTCAACTCTTTGCTTTACGATGAAAAGAATGTAAGCAAGAGGTGGTATTTATCGGTGTTCATGAGCACAAGGGGTCATCTAGGGCAGCTAGGATAGCTCACCAAGTTTGGGCATGTTTTCAAACTTATAAGGGGATGGTTTGGATGAGAAAGGCAAGTGAGCTTGTGGGCCCACTAAAGCTTGTCAAATTCTCATGAGCAAATATTTTCTTATCTATCTTATTTCTTAATTAATTTAAGAGAATATTTGTGATATCCTAAATTCTTTGTACTCAATTAAAAGAAATTTATCATTTATTCAGTTAAATTTGGGTGCAAAATGAAATCGGGCTCATTTTAGGGCTAAATTTTGCAGGTTCCAAAACTCTCATTTAGTGCCCCTTAGGGACCCAACATAACTTGAAATAAAGTAAGATTATATGAACCAACTAAGGGGACAACATATCTAAAAATTAGAACAATTGGTCAAGGTTAGGGTTTTCATTTACCAAATGACCTTCTAGGGGTACAAATTAGAAAGAATTGTCATTTAGGGTACTTCAGGGGATTGAAATGACCCTAAACAAAATGGAATGACATAAACTAAAAAAATGAATGAAATATAAAAAAAATCAGAATAGTGGGCCAAGATTTAAATTTTCATTGTCCTAGTGACCTCAGTGGGTCTTAAATAAGGAAAGTTTTTGAAGGAAAATCACATAGGGCCAAACCATACCTTAAAATGTGCATTTGGTTCATGTAATTCAAAAACTATAGGATATAAATTATAATTTCATGTAAATAAAGAGATATTAATTTTTATTTGATTTTTGTGAACCCATGAAGTCATGGCCACCCCCACTTGATTGTGTACACCCACACCCACTTAAGCCAAAATTCGCCCAACCACGTACATGTATGTGTGCACACATGTGACTAACCCTATTTAGATAGTTTCTTGGAACCAAGATGAACATCTTTGACTATTTTATGGTGTCCCTTGAAATTTGATATTGTACACCCATACTTGATGTCCAAGAAATAAGAAAATGGGAAAGCATTCTTTGTGTGTTTGTGTGATAAGCAAGTAAGAAAACCAAAAAGAAAAGTTGCCACGAGCACATAGGGGGCGTCCCATTTGAATTAGAATATGATTTAAATCTCTTTCATGTTCACACATAGTTATGAAACAAGATTATACTCATATCTTTTGAATTAGAAAGCCATAGTAGTCCCACTTGCCAACCATGAGCACACTTGCCATCTTTATACAAACCTTTTCCTTTATGTATAAAAACTTGCACAAATTTTTGTGAGCTTCCCAAGCTGCCCAAGGCTACCCTAGAACGTCCCATATGCTCTCATGAACATCTATATAAACCCCCCTTGCTCACTTTCATCTCATTCCAAAGCAAAGAGTTGACACTTCCCTCTTTGTTTCTTCTTGCCCTCTTCTTGACACCTCTTCTCACCCTCTTTTCTCTCTTAAGTGAGAAGTTCTTATTTCAATATTTTAGAAAGTTGTTGAAGTAGTCTTGTTGGTGGTTTAAAGTTTTGAAAGTGGTTGATAAGGCGAACCTCTGCCGGATTCAACAAAAACTCAGATTAAGGTGGAGGGGATTTCTTGAACTTCTACTTTGCTCTTTCAAATTTCTAACATATCCATACTTATTTGAATTCTAGTTTTCAGCATGCTTTATTTTAGTTTCAGCATGTTTAATCATATTTTAATTTTAGTTCAGCATATTTTTATGTTTTAGTCACTCATGACAGCATGTCATGCTTAGAATCCATGTTTAGGATTTAATTCAATGTTTCAAGCATGCTATGTAATGTTTTCATGCTTTTTTGGTTGTTTAAAATTCTGATATTTATATTTTGAATTTCTTTTATGAGTATGTAATTCTTAAATATAAGAAATTGAAGATTAGAACCACGTACTGTCATAGTGACCCGTATGGGTGCTATGGGTTTCCTAACACATGCATGGAGTGTGTGGTTGTGGGGCGCAACTAAGGGATACTTGGTATGTGGCATCCAATGGAAAGTGACAAAGAAATGTCTTTCCACCCTAAAGAGGGGTATCTAAATTAAGAACAACAACAGAGTAAAACCCCTTTCAGTTTTAACGTCAACTACAACCAAAAAGTTGCTTGAACCACTTAATGCATGAAAGTGTTTGAATTTGGATGTGTTATTGATTTGGAATAGTAACTTAGTTGTTTAATGAATGATTCACTGGGTTATGTGCTCACCCCTTCCTTTTATTTTTCAGAAAATTGACTTGAATCATGAAGGCCATGGATATTAGATTATTTTTAAGTTTTGAAAGTTCTATTTTAAGGGCATGTTTCCCAAATTTTGAATTTAAGACTTCTGTTGAATTTTATTTAAGTTTTGAAAGTTATGTACTCAACTTTTGATTTAAGAATGTAACTTTCTTTACTTTATTTGAATAAATATTGAGTTTGAAGTATTCCTTTATCTAATTATATAGCCTTATTGAATTGAAATTTAATACATTATGATGTATCCATGAACGTTTCCAATAAGTGTTTAAATAAAGGAATTGAGATGCAAGTTGTGTACTTGTAAATGTAACATTGGACCCAACCCGCCTTGTGGTTGAGCTTAAAGTTGTTTCTAGGGGTTTGGGGTTTTCAAACTTTAATCCATTGTAATCCCAATTAAGACGTCCCATATTAGGCTAGTTCATTGTTTAGAAACATTTCCTAGACAACACTTTGCTTGGTGATCACATATGCATGAAGTGGAAACATTCCTTTCTTGGCGTCATGGAAAATCTTTCTTTATGGAACTTCTAATTTTTGTTTGTGTGGTCAGCAAGGGACAGCTAAGGTTCGTAAGTGAGCACCATTTATGTTTTAGAGACTTCTAATAAGGTTTGTCACAAGTGTGCATACACCCACACATACACATGGATGTAAAATCCATGAGGGTGCATGGAATACTTGATCATTTTCTTTGGTACATGGGATAACTTTGCCTTGATTTCTAACCATGGTGACACCTTATATATATGAGTGTACTTAATTATTTTCATAGTACATAGGATCATTTTGTATGAATTCAAATTATGGAAACATCCCATTGAGGTTGGGTAGGGTGAGGGTACACATGATCATGGTGTTCTACTCATGTGCCTTGCATATGTTAGGAGTGGTCATGACTTCATGGGTTCACAAAAATCAAATAAAAAATAATATCTCCTTATTTACAAGTAATATGATGTATATCCTATAGTTTTGGAATCACAAGTACCTAATGCACATTTTAAAGTATGGTTTGGCCCTAGGTAGTTTTCCTTCAAAAACTTTCCTTATTTAAGACCCACTAAGGTCACTAGGCAAATGAAAATCCAAATCTTGGCCAATTGTTATAATTTTTGGATGTCATTCAGTTTGTTAGTTCGTGCTATTCCATTTCATTTTGGGTCATTTCGATTTCCCGAAGTACCGTAAATGATAATTCTTTCTAATTTGAACCCCTTGAAGGGCGTTTGACAAATGAAAACCCTAACCTCGACCAATTGTTCTAATTTTTGGATATATTGTCCACATAGTTGATTCATGTCACCTTATTTCATTTCAAGTTGTTTTGGGTCCCTAAGGGGCACTAAATGAGAGTTTTGGAACTTGTTAGATTTAACCCTGAAATGAGATCGATTTCATTTTGCACCCTGGTTTCACTAAATAAATGATAAGTTTTATTTAATAAAGTATAAAGAATTTAGGATATTATAGTAGCTACTATCAAATTTTCATTGCCGATGCGCCCAGCAAACCCTTTACCCCTCTTCCTTTGTCGTTTCGTGCAATATTTTAGTGATATTTTCTCGATTTTTGCACTATTTTGGGGGTTTTCCAGCTATTAAATCATGGGAATCCATGGCATTGTGTCCATGGTTTTGCCAGCAACTCATAGCCTCAACTGTGGCCAATAAATGATGCTAACTAGGCAGCTAGCACGTGAGTTTGGAAGCCACCTAGATGGCCACATGTCACCCCATAATGCCATGCAAGCTTCCTCTCATGCAACAAAATCTCCCCTTGAGCACAAGTCCAGAAAATCCAAATTTCTATGGCCACATTCATGAACTTGCATCTCATTCGTTTCTTGGCCAAATTAAATGAATCATAGCTTGTTTTGAAGTTTATTCTACAGTCTACGAAATCCTATAAGCCATTTGGTAAATCCTGGAACCGTTTGGAGCTGAAAACTTTGGGAAGAAGTGCTGTTCACAAGGTTTAAACCTAGAAAACCAGAAAGTATGTGTAAAACCACTTTTGGAGCTTCGAATCCTTAGTCATTTCCAGTCCATTTTGGAGGTAAAATTGTCCACCCTCTTCATTTCATATGTACTTTAACCTCCAAGTGTTAGAAAACAAAAAAATAGGGCTTTGCACATGATTTTCGAACCATTAAAGTTGGTCACTTACTCATTGTTGCAACTGTGTAATAGAAACAGTGTTGGAATAACTACAAGCAGGCTCACACCTTAACCATTCCAGACTCGTCCCTAAGGTAAAATCTACCATTCTACCCCTTATCATGTGTATTCAATTTTCCAAGTAGTAGAAACCAAAAACTAAAACATTTAATACATTTTAAAAACAATTGTTGTTAATTATTAGACTCACTGTTGCAACAATGCCGACAAAAACTAGTTTGATACCAAATTTAGAGCTATATATAGAACACTTAAAGGCACCCATTTGGACTAAAACTGGAGGTGTTTTATACCTCATGCTAGAGGTTCCAGAAAGGTATCAAGATCTGACCTTGAGCCTTTGTGAATATGATTTGCTACACTTACAAATATGCCATGATTGTTAGAGTATAGGACTTAAAACAAATTTCTTGTGTGCTTTTAGAATGTAGCAAAAAAATTGATGGAATGATAGACATGATTTTAGTATTACATGCTACTGATTTGAAGTACTCCTAAGTAATGAATGTTTTATGACCTATATGCTACAATTAGACACAAGAAATGACCCATGGAATTGTGATTTAAAGGGGGAATGAGTACTAGGAAAATAGTAGAAACTATGAACCCAGAAATTTCTTGTAATCTGGCTGAGAATTCTGAGATGAAATTAACTGACCAAACCTTGGTAGATTGAACTGAAATTTGGTGGAGAGACCCCTAAGTATGTCTAGAAGTTGCCTACCAAATTTCAAAACATTTTGATGTGGATAGGTAGGTTAATTTAGGAAAGCAGTCACTGCCTATCATAGGGTATACAAGATTTTTACAGTCTCTGTTATTATACCTACATGATGTCCAAAAATTGCGATTCAAAATTATGAAAAAGATTTAAGGAGTCTAGAACAGTTTTGAAAGTCTTGGCACAAATCCGATGTATGGATTACCCACAGAAAATTCGGGAAAATGGTTGTGCAGATAAGCCCATAAGCTAATGTTGTGTCTAAGTGAGGGGAATTGGGAATGTTGACCCCTTTTGGCCCAATTGACTCTATGAGGACCAGAATTAACCATTTGGGACTCTTTTGAACAGCTAGGTTAGCAAGTGATAGGTTGAATAGGGTTGACCAAGATTGACCAAGGTCAATCAAATTGACTTAGCAACTTAGGGCAAGTTGAACTAACATAGATGGACTACCCTTGACTAGGTCAATCCATTGATGGACCAATGATTTATAGTTAGAGTGAGCCAACTCCCATGTTAATGTTAAGAAGTTACATCGATTTCTCAGGACCAAGTACTAGCGGGACGTGACCGGTCGCGAGAGGAGCGTCGGGAGCGGAGCATCCCTGTGAGTAGTGTTTTCTAACTTGTTTCTTAAAGCTTGTTATTATGTGCATTGTGAAAATGGTATTACATATTGTGATGAATCTGCATCCTTTAAATGAGTTTTAAATGAGAAGTGCACTGTGTCTCGAGGTCCAAGGGTACAAGGTTAGGGCGAGTTGTGTCGGTCCCTCATATGACCCCGATAATGACCACCTAGCACAGAGTGCCTGCTGAGGGGGTTCTGTGGGCCTACGAGATGGCAACAGTAATAAGTCCTAATCAAGCCGTCACATTATGGCAACAGCAATAAGTCCTGATTGGGTCGTTACAATTGATGGCGGTGACAATAAGTCTTGATTGGGTTGTTATGATTGATGGCAACGACAATAAGTCCTAAATCGAGTTAGCACGATTTGACTAACTGTCTGTAATCCGCTCAAGTGGAGTTTTAGTCATCTTGGGGGCTAGTGAGAGCCTTGGCGAATGTTTTCACTATTTTAATTATTTTCAAATGAAGGTGCATGATTGCATTATAGATTTAAATTGAATTCACTATTGCACTCACTCGCATAATGCTATTGTTCATGCATTCATGGCATGTGTTTTATTTGTGGAATGCTTGTTTTAAGTTATGGATTAGACTGCATTACTCACTGAGCCACTATGGACAATTAGGCTCACTACTCTAATTTTTCAGGTCCCTCGGCCGTAGATAAGGGCAAGGGAGTGGTCATCACCTAGAGCTGCACTCTCTCTTTTGTTTTGGTAGGTTTTCTTCGCACTTTCTTGTTTTGAGGGTTGGAAACTATGTATAGGCATGAGGAAAGCTTGTATATAATGGATTAGTCACTCCCGTTGCTACACATGTTCTAATGACCCATTCTGGTAAATATCAAGTTTTATTGGTGTTCATGTGTTAAATTTCTTCTGCTTTCCCTATGATTACTCTGATAGTGTGTGGTGTGGTGCTGAAAGATGAGGCTTAATAGTGTCTTGGCAAACTCGGCTTGCAGGCAGGGTTGTTGAGGCACTGTGCCAGTCGGTTAGTCTTTCGCCCTAGGGAAGGGGTCCTGATAGTTCTACTAACTCTTATTCATCCTCAATAGTGTGGACATCAATACTACAAAATTTATCTCTGTCACTTATTAGCACCCATGTCTTCAAAGGTTACCTGAAAGAGATTGGTGGGGGTGAGCTCAAGAGCCTAGGTGATCTTACACAAAACATCTTGAGTATTATAATAGTCAAAATATAAATATGCGAGCACTTATAATACATTACACGTTTCAACAATTCAATTGTTTGAGTTGACATTAACACCGAAAGGGGTTTTTCCAACTTAGGTTCAAGTACTCAATGTAACGCCCAAGGCCTGTTACACACACCAAGACCCTATCTTGGGATTAATGTCTCACTCAATCATCAAACCAGGGCATGAAGTCTCACTTAGACTCACAGTCTCATTTCAATAGAGACTTGCCTAGGGCGAAGAATACCCACGATGATCTAGACATGACCATAATATCTTCATCATAAGCCGATACGTGGTTCATTCATTAGTCGTCTTAATTTAGTGACCACAATTATTTTACAAATTCAATATCCAATATACATGGCAAAGGATATAAATAAACAGTTCGTCATGCTTATAGTCACATCAAATATAATAATCATCACATTGCACGCATAATCTGGATTGTAAACTGTGACATACATTCATGCAAGACATGGCATGTTATAAATCCATAAAAGAAAAACAAATAAGCATTCATTCGATAAGCATACACTACTAGCATGCTTCTAAACAACAAATAACAATAAATACACACAATCATGTTTCATATCCAAACCAAAATAATACTAAAGAGTTTCATGTAGTCATTTCCACCTATTTCTCATTTGGTTCTTTTGAAAGCTTCGCTTTGTTATTCCAACTTTTGCGTATCCTCAACCTTTAAGGATTCAATACCATGTTTCTCAATGTTTGTTCAATTCCCAATGTTTCAAGCTTATAAACATAATAGTATTTGAGTCTAATAGGTGTTTATATGTAAAAGAATACAACTAGTTACTCTACAATGTCCATTATACATCGTGTTACCCACGAGGGTCCAAAAATGTGTACTTATGTGCGTCTATTGTCTGTCCTAGTTCTTTTTAGTGCACATAACATGGCTTTAATGCTCTAACTCTAGAATTGAGGTAGATATCGTATCAAATGTAATAGTTTTATACCTATTGTTGCTCGTCCCCTTCTATGTTTGCTTTGTCAGGATACCTTACATTCTTTCTATGCACTCGCAAGTCGAAAGGACGATTATCCCTCAACTAGTGTTAAACTGCAATTTAACTTGGGTTATTACAAGGTCTTAGGTAATTTGACTAATAGGTATTAAGGAACTTTGAGAAAGGGTTCTAGTGAAAGTGCCATAACCTACAATCTTAAGTATTAAATTAATAGAATAATGAATTAAGAGGGATCACATGAGATTTTACAATCCTAGATAATTAATTAATATAGTTTTCAAAATCAGTATTGGTTTGCTTTTTAATTTAATTTAAGTTTTCAACATTCAAACTCAATTTTTAGCCTTAATAAAATTGATACTAATATTGGATTGACATTTAGGATTATGAGACATATACTATTCCCTAAAGACAATATCCAATTTCTTATTGTATGTTACTATTGCAATCTTATACACTTGCAATTATCCCAACAATTGCTCTAACTATATTGATTGTTGTCTCAAATCTGCTAGTGCGGCTTGAGTGAGCATATGAATTGATTTTTGAATCCAGTTTTCTGATGTGTTTTTATTGTGTTCTAAGACCTCGCTAAATGTTGGGTTTTCCATGGTAAGTTGACCATTTGAAAGTACACTTCTGTGATTTCACATCTACCATTACATGCATAACTACAAGCTAAATAGGTTTTTTTAAAGTTATGCGTCATAGCAAGTTTGAAATCATTTTCATACATAAATCTTAGTGAGAACTACCTAGTTTTTTTATTTAAGTTTGTGTGTCTTAACTTGATTTATATTGTACACATGTATATGAAGAAAGTTTGCATAACAAAATTGGATCTATCCCTTTTTTTACGTTTTTCATTAAAAGTAATCTTTTAAAAAAACTAGTTTTGAAAGCCTTTTTCTATAAGAGTTGAATTGAAGAAGCCAACTTATATGGTTGAATTTTCAAAAGCCGGCTTCAATTGAAATACAAAACAAAACTCGATAGACCTATTCTTTTCACACAATTTTAAAAATCCCTAACGATATTTTGCTCTTAAGCCCTTTCGTTCACCACAAGTCTCAGGCTTTTGATGCATGATGCAATCACAACCTTCACTAGCAACCATCACCAGCTGATAATTTGTAACTTCTCGATACAACTGCAACACTGCTAACAAGATTTTGGCCACATAATATAATGAAAGAAAATCAAGTTTCTTGATTACTTTCACAAAGATAGAGTCAATTTAAAAAATATGACTGTATAAGTCAACTTTTTAAAATTCAACTCCTACAAATAACTTTTCAAAATTTCTCGTCAATAATAAGATTTTCAAAAATCAATATCTAACAAAAAATAGTGAAAAAAAAGAAAAGGAATCTACTCTATTGGATTTAGTCAACATTCAATTGACTAATCCAACTAGGGTAGATTTTAGGAAAAAAGACCAAGTAACGCTTGGTTAAAATATTATACCCCCTTTAAGGCTAAAAACTATTTTAAATCCCTTTTTAGGCAAGTTGCTGCCAATTAGGCACCATGTTAGTGCCATGTGGATAGAAACTTGCCTACAACTTTTTTTTTCTTTTGCAACATGATGTCACCCATCCAATGGGTGGCACCATTTATTTTTTGATGCAAATTAATGCCGCCCATTGAATGGGTTGCATTAGTTTGATTATTACTTTTTTTCTTCTTTCAAGAATTTAGAAACAATTTTCAATTATCGGGGCCAATCTGGGAGGCTTTTTTTTGCGAGACCAATTCCAACGTATTCTAATAGCCTAACACAAACCACAGGAAGCAACGAATAATTTTTTGATGCCCAAACCAAAAATTTCCTATGTTACTTGAATTCTAGTTTTCTATTAAAAGTTAAGAATTTGAAAACTTGTTTTCAATCACCGAACCCAATCTAGGATGGCTTTCGTGACACCTTGGCTCCCATTTTCCCTCTCTCTATCCATGCGACGAGTCATCAGGTTGCACGCGAAGATAGCGTGAGCACGTTCGACGAAAGACGCCATGATCGGGTCATTTATTGAGAATCAGAGGCCACGTGGGGTTCATTCTCATTCCGTGTATCTCATGTTTCAAAACCTTTCTTTCAAATAAGTCATGAAATCAATTTAAAATACACGATGAACATTAAAATGTCGGTTCCTTTGTCAGTAAAATGAGATTCATTAAGAAAATGCATGAAATGATTACGAATACTTACAAAATCCATAGTGACAGCATATTTAACCAAAAGAAAACCCTTTTTTTAGTGAATAAATATTCTAGAATCATATCTAATGCATAGCATGAAGGTATAAACATGGCCTAACAAGCCAAAGTCCCAAAACATTTAACATGTGAAACAATTTAAAGGATGGAGGGCTCATTCCCAGTTCAAATTATTTACAACAAAGTGATAAAATAGTAAACCAAAAAGAAAGCTATGACAACCTCCCACTAAGGTTCTGATCAAAATGACGGTTTCGCGTGGCTGGTCTACTCTGGCAATGTCAATGATCACTTGTAATGAAATAGTGGGGTGAGCTCCAGAGCCCAATGGATCATCCTTACACATCACTAGCATTATAAAGACTAGAATATACAACATACAACCACTTTTATTACATTAGGACATTTCAAACACTTTGTTGGTTATTTGGTTGTAACCTATGGCCCAAAGAGATCCATTCTCATTGTCCCCACATGGTATTGGGAGTGACTCTGGAAGTAATGTTGTGCAGCCTATTACCTTCCAGTCTAGAAGTGATTCTAGAATTAATTATGAAATTTAAAGAATTGCCTAAAAAATAAATAGAAATAAAATGTTTACACATATTGGCTAATATGTGAATGAATAAGGTGTGTGTTAGCATAATAAATGTTAATGCTACATATTATGGGAATATGTACATACAAAAATTTATATAATTAAATAAAAAATGTAGTGTACATGTATTTATTAAAAATAAATAAAGCACTAGTGTATAATTACATAAATTATTATTTGAAAATGAAATATGAAATAAATAAAAATACATGAAAATGAAAAATGTAGATTATTTAATTATTGGCATTAAAAATATTAAGGAAATAGAAAAATATCAAATTAATGCAATATAAATAATTAGAGAGGGGAAAACATTAGTAAATCCTTAAAATAGCATGATTTGAGTAAAAATCAATGTTTACACAAATTAGAAAGTGAAATTGGGTTGATAATTAGCAATTTTCGGATAAAAGAAACCTTAGAAAGTGATTTTGTAATTAGAAACACGATCCAACGGCCAGAAATTCATCATCCGCACGATCTAAGATCTTACGGTCACGATCAAAGCAAAAACGACTCCCAGATGCACCGAATCATGCAAATCCAACGGCCCAGAAACGATCGACTTGATCTAACGGTTCAGATCATTTTCGTTGATCGCGAAAGTATAGAGATCGAGGAAAATCCAACGGCTAGGATTCGTGCTCATGGTAATATGATCATCTGTGCTGCACTCGGGGTCTATCCAACAACGAAGATCAAAGTCGTTTTTTTAAATTGCGATCTGATGCTATCATTGAGGATCATCAATGGTCTAGATTTCACCCGCCAAAATTCAATCGCGAATGAACACTGCGCTCGAGGAAATCCAACGGATGAGATTGAGAATCTGATTCTGTTGTTCGATACGAGAACAATCCAACAGTTTCGATCAAATTCGAACGCGTGTCTCGAGGAAAATCTGACGTTCCAGATATTATCCGCCGATTTTGATCACGAACGAAATTTCGAGGATGATCCAACGGTTGATATTCGATGCTCCAAAAATAATAACCGAAAATCTGAATTAAATCAGTAAAAATGCTTCAAAAATCTAAAAAATGGTTTCTAAAATCCCAAAAATTTCCAAAAAAAATTTCCTTCTAATCTCCTATGCTTGGGAGGCACGAAAATTTGAATTTTTGCAAGTGTCCCACCAAAAAACTTACTATTTTATACTAGTTTGAATTCTATATAAAGGACCCCCATGCTCACAATTCATCTCATCCCAATTCAAGAGCATACTAGTCCCTTTTGAATCTTTCTAGCCTTCTTCTTGGCAATCCCCTTAGTTCTTGAGTGATCTTGAACTATGCTTGAGTGTTCTTAAGAGTTCTTGAGTGTTTGGAAGACTTGAAGCAACGGGACTCTGTCGAATTTCAGAGGCGCGCAGAAGGGACGCATATCAAGGTGGAAGTGATTTCTCTTACACCCTTTTTCTTATTCAAAGTTCTAGCATGTTCATTGGTTGTTTGATTTTTGAAATCATGAATAATTTCAGTTTAAGCATGC
>JAJIYU010003089.1:0-27834 GCA_030144865.1 Tinospora cordifolia | reverse complement strand
AACAAAATTAATTAATTTTAGTTTCAAACTAGCTATATTACCAAATATCAGATTATTTTTATATTGTATTTTAATAAACTTTATCCAATTTTTAATTAAATCATACAAAGAATCTAATAAATATAATATTATTATTTTATTTATATCAATTAAATGACTTAATTTGAGATAATGTCAAATAAATGACTGTTCTGTTGTATTATTTATTAAGCATTAAACAAAATATATGTAATTATGTACACCATAAAATAAATATTACATATTTTATTTAATAATTACTAATTCTGCAGTTGCCATGTTTTTCAAATATAATTATTTTATCGAGCCATGGGTCAAACAAGAGTGGCGAAGGATGATTTCAAGTTCAATGTCGCCACGTGAAATAACTGTAATATATTTATTTATTATTTCAAATTTTTTGACCTTGTCCTTTGTTTAGTCAACGATAAATACAAAATTGCCCTAAAAGTTTTCAGATTACACATGCCCCTCTGTGTTATATTTTTCTCACTGTATAATCCTTTTTACCGAAAAGAAAATTAAACTCAACTATATATTTGGGAAGACATGATATGTTTTCATAAAAAATAACAATAATAACAACAAAAAATGTTTTATTACTAGATTATGAAAATAATATGTAATGAAACTAGGGATAACAATTTGTAACACGATACAATAACCTGACCCAAATAAGATACAAAATTAATGAGTTCGATCAAAATGGGTCAAACACGATTAGATATGATTAAATTTAGATCATAAACATGTTAATTTTGCATAAGAAAAGCTTTTAATGTGGCACCCATAGAAAAGTGTGGAGTAAATGTTTATTATATGTGACACTTGATAGCAATGAAACCAAAATATGGTCTCCAATGCAATAATTAATTATTCTTATTTTTTTATGCGATTGAGTTTTGTACTTTTTTTCTTTTTAATTTTTAATTTAAAAAATAAAAGTTGTGATGCAACATCTTCATGACCTTCTAAAAATAGAAAGTTATGTCTGTGACCTCAACTTTGTTTTGTCACATCATGTCATTGGTAAAAATAGATAATTGCACTGAAGAAGCATCATCATAATGAAAGTTCTATTTATTTTACCTGATACTTATGTTTTCTCAATTTTATAGTTGAGTTAGAGATTTTTTTTTTAAAAAGTTGAGACTATGGACATGACCTCTATTTCTAAAGAGTGTAATAAACAACCAACTCAGGCGCAATATCAAAAATTTTACTTTTGAAGTTAAAATATTTAAAAAATAGATACAAAATGCAATGTTATAAAAAAATAAGAATAATTTATGGTTGTATTAGAGATTTTTTTTTTTTCACTTCATTGCATTCAAGTGTTATATACGGTAAATATTCTATTCAAATTGATTACGTAACACTTTTTTATAGGTGCAATATACTTTTATATTATAAATGCTCTGAAAATGGTTTTCGATTACTTTTATATATTTTTTATGACATTATGGTTTATGCTCAATTTCTTTTTATTTTTTTCAAGTTAAAAAAAATTATTAATGTATCTATTGCGCCTTTAAACAGATGATCACATTCATAATTTCAAACTATTTTTTACCGCATCATCATAATTACGGTAAAAATAGATGATTGTATTTAAAAAAAAAAAAAATTTGTCTACCATCCATGGATGCTCCATGAGAGTGCAAAGGGAATCCACAGTGATTGTAAATATAATTTATTTACCTACTCTCTGAAACCACGCAGAAGGAATAAAAGCATTTAGCAAGCGTGAATTCCTAAAATAGCAACAATAATTCAGGTGGGCGGATATGGTAAATTCCGGTCCCAGTAAACGTAAAAATTCTCATTTGACGGCTTACTTGGAACACTATAAATTGTCCTCCCTCGCCTCCTTCCCTTTCTCACTGCTGCAACACGCCAACAGCAACAACAACAACGACAAACGAGCCAAGTGCCACCCAGACACGCGCATGTCTTTACATTGCAGACTCTCCCTTCTCAGTTCCTCCGACTCTTTCAACCTTGTTGACTACTCCTTACCCTAAAATCTCCTCCATTTAAATAACAACAATCTCTCTCTCTCTCTCTCTCTCTCTCTCTCTCTCTCTCTCTGTGATGCATGTAACGAATGGGTAATCTCTTTACCTGCTGCTCTCCGGACGACGCGAGCAAGAAACCATCGAAGCGATTCCCCAGCGATCAACAAGGAATCGGCAGTACCAGCAACAGATGGAGCAGAATCAGATCGTCGAGGAAGGAGAGAGACGAAGACGCCGTGATTCAAGAGCAAGCAATCGCTGCTGCTCTGCTGTTTCGGCAGCACCAGCAGCAGAACGGTGGTGGTGCGTTCACGTTTGATCGGTCTACTTCGCTTAGGTATCCCGGTGCGGGGTCCAAGAAGCAGAGTTTTCCGAGGAGCTCGAGTACGAGACCGCGTTCTGTGTCGGATGCTGTTCTGCAGCCTCATCAGCTTGTTAACCAGGTGTGGTTTTGCTTGCAAAAGCTTAGTTTGGCTTTGAAATCGTTGGATTTTTTTTTTTGAAAATTGTATTTGTTATTGAAGCCTTATATTTTTCTTTTCTTAAAATTCTTTTTGATGCTTGATCGATGCCTTTCTAGTAAATCTGGTGTGATTTTGTTTAATTTGGCGGGCAATTGTCTGTGTTTGTTAGAATTGTTGTTTTTTATTTGTTGTTGTTCTTGCAGTGTCTTGTGTTTTTTAATAACTTAAAATGTAATGTATTTTTTATGACGGTTTTAGAAAATTTTACAATTTGGTTTTTGATTTTTATGTGTGAGTTTTCCTTCTAAATAAGGAAGATTAATTTTCTTCAGGTGTTAATGAATTAAATACAGTAATACACCGGTGCTGCTAGCATTGGAACTCAAGATATCATTAGCAGGACAAACTTCTTCTTTTTATTTGTGTGTGCTTTTATAAAAAATTTTATTCTCTTCAAATCGGTACATTGGTGATGGAGGGCATATCATTTCATTTGCTTATTTCGAGATTGCTTAGGATTTTTTATTTTTAATTTCATTTTATTTATTAGGGGTCATTATTTATTGATACAATTTTTATTTATTTAGGTGTCAGTAAATGATTTTTTTAAAAGCCTATAAGGGTGTAAGTAAGGTAGGTTGTAATTTGATGATTATTGGATTGGTCATGACTTTAATTTCTCTTGTGTTCTTCTATCGCAGCTGCTGTGTCTTCAATTGGTCATGACTTTCTTAATTTTTTGTTTGTTGCTTTTTGTGTGATATTACTGGTCATAATATATGCCGAAACACACCAGTGATCATTAGTATTTTTCTTTGTTAGCTTCTTCTTCTTCT
Organism: Tinospora cordifolia; assembly: GCA_030144865.1. NCBI lineage: Eukaryota > Viridiplantae > Streptophyta > Magnoliopsida > Ranunculales > Menispermaceae > Tinospora > Tinospora cordifolia. The sequence goes on along the minus strand of JAJIYU010003089.1, from coordinate 24,498 downwards.
TTCCTTCTTTAAGGGTTCAAAACATAGAGCATTATGTTTTCCTTTGGGGATCAAGATGTTTACATTTACAAGTTCTTGGTAAGATATAATACGGTTTATTTATGAATTGAGGCTTTAGACTTATGCACATACTAATGACGAGTCAAGGAGGTTTAAAATTGATGTTCAATTATATAAGATAAGGTTTTAAAGAACGTGATACACAAGTGAAAAGTAAGAATCTAGCTTAATTTCCAAAATATGAGACTATATGGTCTAGAATGGGGGATAACCTGTTCATCTAGTGTTTATTATTTATCTTTGTATCATAAGTTGAGCTAACAAGCATTACCACAATAATTACACTAATCACCTATCTTTTTGCATTAAATACGTTGTTTATGTTGTATGAATGACAAATGTGTTCAACTTGTTATATGCAGATTGCAGCCTCTTTTTGACAATTTTCATTGTTGAGATTTCTTCCCTCTTTTTTTAATTATTATCTTATTACATCTTTAAAATGGTTTAATTTCAAGGTTATGCTTCTGAAGAAGATTTAAATATTTTCATTTAGTGTCATTTTTTTCTTTGGTGACATTTGAATGATATATGCTTTTCCCCAGTCACTTGTGCATATTTATGCTCTTATTTCCTTGGCATATTTTTTTTTTTGAATTTTTCGTTTTGCTGAAAATTTCCACTTGGCAGGAGCTAAAGCTTGATGATTTGGAGACCAATCATTTTGTGCTTGTTCATGGAGGTGGTTTTGGTGCTTGGTGTTGGTATAAAACCATAACACTTTTAGAAGAAGCAGGATTCAAAGTTGATGCGATAGATTTAACTGGTTCTGGAGTTCATTCTTTTGACACAAACAGAATTACTAGTCTTGGTCAATATGTAAAGCCACTTACTGAGTTCTTTGAAAAGCTTGAAGATGGGAAGAAGGTTTGTTTCATATGTTCCCTTCTTGCACTCTCGTATACTGTGGTTCCTATTACACTATCTCCACTAGTGGTCACTGTTTACTAGTTCACTGATCAAGGGTGTGATTTGCTATACTTAATTTAAACAGTAACTAAAAATTGAAATTGTTATTATGTGAAACTTGGACTTTGGAGTGCCATCTGGAATTATCTATGTGACTAGGGGTCAAGATGGTCAAGTTCTCATCCTGCAGTTTTGCTCTTAGATTGTGGTTGGTAATGCTGCATAGGTTATCCAGAATGGGGTGGTTTGAGTGCCTCCTCAATGGATAACTTTGAGTTACAATGGATTGAATGTTTGGTAACAAGGATGTTAGTATGATATGAGAGTGGGAAATTCCTAGAGGTCAATGGTCTTGCTAAAATAAAGTGGTTTCTTCACTACCAGTCTAGGTGGTAATGTGGGGCTTCAGGAGTCTTTTAACAAAAGCAACTTTTAGCATAATTTAAGAACAATTATGGGGAGCAATAACTGTCCAGATTGATCTGCCATGCAACCTTTCAGAACTAAGAAGTAGTTCTCTTGGTCCAAATAATATCCTTCTTCGTTGCAACCAAAAGACTACCTTCATAATCCTGAAGATATTCATCCCTTTAATGCATCTTTGTTCTGCCTTCTTTTTCTTGGGTTTCCAATAATCTTCCTAGCTGATCAAATGTGGCCTTTCATGAGGCTGTTGCTGTGATTCAACAACTTGCTGAATAGACCTTTTAGGTCTGAAATGATTAAGCATGGAAGAGAATGAATGCCGGATCAGGGTAACTATTCTCCAGGATGGAAGTATTCAAATGGGTTCTTCCTGCATTGGATAGTAACTGAGATCTCTATCCTCTCACCTACTAAACTTTTGAGCCATTTGATATCAAGATAATTCATACAATTTTAGTAAATACTTCAAAACTTTTTAAATGAAGAACTTTGCAAAAAAAGGATACCAACCTGAACTTTATTGAGCAACGTCCTTTATGACAGCAAATATCTAAAATTGAAGTTTGATGATATGGAAGGGGAGTTCAACTTTTATATAAGTGACATTTCGTTTTATCGGACAATTTCTTTCTTTGTTTTCATTATTTTGGAGATAACATCTATTGAATAATCATTTCCAAAATTTTGATGTGTAGGTGATTTTGGTAGGGCATGATTTTGGTGGGGCATGCATATCATACGTCATGGAACGTTTTCCATCCAAAATATCAAAAGCTGTTTTTGTTTCTGCAGCAATGCTGACTGGTGGACAGAGTTTTCTTGATATGTTCTCCCAACAGGTTTATATCCACTTAATTCAGATTTGGTATTAATGATTATTTCTTATGGTAATATGTATATGTGACTACCTTATAACATATACTGTTTAGATGGGGTTACCTTTTGCATCTTCTGTTACTATTTTGATGGATCTTTTTATTTTCTTTGGTATCTATGCTATACTTTGTTTTCATTGTTTTTTTAATTAGTTAATGCCTGCAACTCTATGCATAAACACCATAGAAAAATCAAACAAATTCAATAGAAAATTGATAGAGGATGCATCATTTGTGGAAAAACAAACTTGTAGACCTTTAAGTGTAAATCATTTTCTGTGAGTTGAATCTTCCTTGCTTAGCAGTTTGAATTCTAAACCTAACACAGCCTTCAGTTCCCAATTTTACATCTCTATATCTTTTTTGGAAAAATCATTGCCTAATCACAAGGATCTGTACTTGGTCGTTGGTATGGTTCAACTTTTGGTATTCTCTTCTAAGTAAAAATAGGCCATTCTTAGGAGTCAAACATGCATTCATATTTCTATAGACACAAGAGTTTTTTCAATAGCATTGAAGTTTTGATCATTTCCTAAAATATAATAGCATAAATCATACGACCTTTGTATGTTTGAAATAGGTTGACCTAAAAGTTATAATTGTTAGGTGGAGGTCCAACTATGTATATCAAGTGAACATAGAAGTCAAATATTGTCCTTCACATGCATAATAACATGTGTAAGCGGAAGTGAACATAGACATTAATGCTCTTCCTCACTTGTAGAATAACATTTGTACTAATATTCACTTGATATACATAGTTAGACCTCTACTAATCAGTTATAACTCTTAGGTTCAATAGTTTTCAACATAGTGTTAAAGCTGTGGTTATTGCTACATGAGCAGACTGTTTTGGTTGTTGGGCGTATAATTATGGATTGAAGGTTGTTTGTCCTTGAGGATGTCCCTAATTCAGATTTGCTAATTCGTGTGAATGCATGTTGATAAAATAGTTGACATTGAAGTAAATTGTTTCCATTGACAAGTGTATTGCATGTTGAGGAGGAGCATGATGAAATCTTTTTAGTTCATCACATTTAAGGAGAGGAAATTTGGGAGGAGTTATTTTCTCTCTAAAGGAATTGAAGGGTTTGACATGTAGGCCTAGTGACCTAGATGCTTGTTGAGTTGAAGGATGTTATTCAATGTTGAGGGTTTCACGTACTCCATTGTTGACTTATGTTGCCTAACAAAAAAGAGCTTCATAGCTTCTGAATAGTGGTTTGCGAAGTAAGCTTCCTTTCGTTTTGGATTTATCATGTTTCATGGGGAGCTTGATGCAATCAAGCTTATTAAGGAGGTTATTTAAGATTATAAGTTCCACCAAACATTAGATCAACGAGATGTTTATTTTAATGAATTGTGGTAGCGTAGCTTAAGGACAAAGTTCCTAATTCTGCACATCATGCATTGTGGCAATGGCTTTGTTCTTTAAGCTTAATGGTATGGGGGTAGCAAAACGGATCTTCCTTGATTGAGAAAATATGAAATTGAGATTTTAGATTAATGTTTAATTCATGGTTGAGAGCAACTGCAAAAATCAGATGGTTAAGCAATTGTGATTGTGATCGAATGATTGATCTTTGTTCACTTTATTGCAAAAATAGGTTGGTTGATTTGCATCTCAAGAGCATGAGATGATTGTTTGTAGTATCAATTGAGAAGTGATCATTCATGATTGGACCATTGTTCATGCTACAATGAATATTGAAGATTAATTGGTTAATGGGGGTTCTTATCAAGGTGGATTTTTTTGGAATGGATTGTAAAGTTTAGATAGTGTGAGAGTCTTAATTACAATCAGTATTAGTGTAATGGATGTCTCTAGTATTTGGATTGTATGCTAAGTCTAATTTATTCATTGTAATTATTGGATGATTGCCTCAAAGTGATTTGTGGTAGATCAGTATGTTGGGGCTAGGAAGTTATTAATACTTACATGTGTGACAAGAAGTGAACGCAAAGGATGGTCTACTTATTCTAATCTTCTTAGTATAATGCATTCACTTGCACTTGTGGACGTTAGCATGATTAGCTAAAGCATAAAATGAACTATGTGATTGCTTGATTTATTGTTTGAGTATTTTCTATTGTGTTGGTGTAATCGACTGGGGTTCTATATATCCTATAAATAACTTTTGGTGGAGTAATGTGTTGTGGGCTAGGTGTGCTTGAGTGTGTGATAAGAAGTAGGTTTCAAGGATGACATTCTTGTACTACAAGTCTGTCAATATAGTTGCTCATTTCTTTACAATGGACGTAGACATGATTAAATGAGGAACATAAATTTGATTGTGTGCTGCGCAGAATATGTTGTGATCATTTTTATGGGATTGAGTTGGATTTGATAAAATAACACAAGATAGAATAAGATTAAACAATAAAAAATAAAATTAAAAATTAAGCCGAAAAAATGTAAAATCTATTCAATGGACAAAAAATAATTTCCTATTATGGTCATCATTATTTATCCCACTACAATAGAGGAAAAATGAGGGTGGGATTGATTATTTTGTATTCTATCCAAGTTGGTAGCCAAACATGGGGATTGAAACTAAAATTAGTCCATTCCTATCCAATTCTATGCACAAAATGTACCTTTAATTTATAGGTTGAATATTTCCACTGCATTGATTTGACCGATTGCTCAACAAATTGGTATCAAAGCTTTTGTTATTGAGTTCTAAGTCTTTGGTAGATTTGTTTGTTTCTCCTAATAATTAAACTTGTCTCTTCTCCCTATTTATCTTTTCTGTTATCATACGCATGAAGTGTGGTGTGTCTAATATGTAAGCTAGACCTCCAATTACCAGGTATGACTTTAGGCCGAGTGATTCCTAATGTGTACCATATCTACAATTGGGAGCAATGACAAGTTAATGGGACAAACAAGGAAATGCTTGCAAGAAGATTTGAATATAAGACCTCTAGGACCTGATTCTATTGGCTGATTTGGATGTCAACTAGTACCATGGTCTCCTTGTTTTCAGTTTGTAGATTTTTTTTTTTTTTTTTTTGTTCTAAAGGCCTTAGTAGTTAGTATTAATGAGGAGAGATTGCAACTAATATTCTTTTTTTTTTTTTGAAACAGAAACTTTATTAATTATAATAAAGGTTACAACCGGATGAGATATCCGGAAACATTACAACAATTGCAAAATTTTATCCTCGTTACAAAGCCATTCACAAAATTTGTAACCCTTTCCTAGTTTAGAAGTTGAGATCCATGATGCAAAAAGGGTGTTGGATCTCTCCTAAATATGCCGTTCCGAATTATACTTATCCAAAAAAATGCAACTAATATTCTTATGATGAATTTTTTCTATATCCAACGTTGGACTAATGTATTGGTCCAAACATTTCCAACAACCTGCACCTTGCTTGATTATGTGGTCACACATTGCATCATCCGTATCAGATCAGTTCTTGCTATCATTTCAAGGAACACTTATGTCTGGAACCATCCACAATTTGTAAAGCACCCAGACATGGGCCACCTTGGCATACATATCTTGTCCCAGCAGAATTTGGCTTCAGTACAATGTTAAAAATTGCTTGACCAGGAAAGCTCTTTTCCAATAAGTGGAGGCCTAAATATGTATGCCAAGGGCACATAGATGATATAATTGTTCATATTTGATACTTTAATGTACATAAGTGTTATTATTGTATCGTGGAATTCAGCATGGCTGAATTTAGATTATTTTTTCTTTTGACTAACATGAAGACATTTGGTTTCAGGCGAACTCAAATGATCTGATGAGACAGGCTCAGATATTTGTGTATGCAAATGGGAATGATCAACCCCCAACTGCAATTGATCTTAACAAGTCATTGTTGAAAGACTTGCTATTTAGTCAAAGCCCTGCTAAGGTATGATTCGTTTTTCACTGGTTCACTGGTTTATATTATTCTTTGAATGTTGTCACAAACTTAAGTAGGTTCATAACGTTAGTCATGGCCCCTGAATGAAGTTCAAATGGCCTTGCTTTTCCCCTCTGCAATTGTCCTTTAAATTTGAAATATTGAAATTTATAATTTAGTTCAATGTTGCCAAGGCAAAAAGGTGGGTTCAGATGGTAAGCCTACAAAAGACAACGTGAGGCCTAGATAGGGGTGCAAGATAGATCATAATATGATTATTTAGAGGTCTTTCAAAATTTTATTTATTTATTAGTCTTTCATTCCATATGTATATATACATACATGCATGTATGTAAAAATAATATATTATTTTTTAATATATCATGAAATTTTTTATTTATTTAGGGTTTCAAATAAAATTTTTTAAACCCTCTAAAGAAAGTACAGGGATTCGTTCAGGCGACACCTGAGTTATTCCCAGACTTGCTCTTTTATACTGCAAGTAAGCTAGAGCATAAAATCTGCAAAATGCCACCATCCAATGTCGATTATTTATTTATGTATTTTTAATCAAAGAGGACTCATGTAATTGGTCCCTCAAAATGGAACCATTAATATTCTAACTGGGTTGTGACTATTTTAATCATCCTAGTTACTTATTGATATGGATATGTTGTGTAAAACTGTGCCAATTTTTCTTATTTTCTTCCCAGTGACCAACCCAAGACTGTTAATTGACGATTGTGTTGGTTTTCTTTGTCAAGGATGTAGCTTTGGCTTCCGTTTCAATGCGCCCGATTCCTTTTGCACCAGTTTTGGAGAAGCTCTCTCTTTCCAAAGAGAAGTATGGCTCTGTCAGGAGATTTTACATTGAGACTTCCGATGATGACGATGCCATTCCACTTTCTCTGCAGCAGAGTATGATAAACTCAAATCCTCCTGAACAGGTTTTCCGACTAAAAGGCTCTGACCACTCACCATTCTTTTCAAAGCCACAAGCTCTACACAAGTTATTTGTGGAGATCTCAAAGATTTCACAATCGAAATCCAGTGATGACAACTAGCGCAGATTAGAATTCACATATCGACCAGTAGCATTTTATGCATGTTTGCACGTAATATGTGTGCGAGCAGTGGGGGGCGATGACCCTGTTTTATGTGATCATCCATGGAAGCCAACGTTCTATGGGCTTTTATGTTTTCTATTCTATTTTATTTTATTTTTTCTTTTTAATTGATGGGTCAAAGTCATGTATCGCTAAGCAGTAGGTGCTAGTAGGCAATCTTTTCTTCTGGGCTTTTTACAGCAAAAATTCAGAGTTTAATTTCCCATCGGTACAAGATATGTACATAGGCTGATTCCTTGCACTTGTTGATCGTTAAATGTGTGGCTTCCCTAACATTGTGAGAATCACGGAATAGGTAGATTCATTTTCAATTGTGACTCGGCAATCTTTTACAGTCCCGAAATGCCTGTTGTTGATTCATTTGGTAAGTTTTTTTTTTAATAAATAAAAACATTTTAATTTTTAAAATTGGGGAAAAAAGCCAATCGACTGTTGGCATGGTGGTTGAAAGCACAAGGGGCTGACTGATTGGCTGTTCCCGAGTTGTGGGAGGTTGAAAGATGAGATTAATAAATATGTTGGTGGAGTATTATTAAGTGGATCGCAGGAGTAAGGAGAGTGGATTCTTTTTTTGGTCTTAGCCTCACCATTTACGGCTAAAAAAATCATATTGTTTTATAAGGGCAGAATATTATATTAGATTCACACGGGTATACTTTTTGGTTATAACGAGATTTTTTTTATAACGTTCTCACGAAATATTGCACTTTCATTGAGAAAGACAAAAGATACAGTCTCTTGGTCATTAGAAGTGCTTAGGATCATATTGAGGGACACAGCCATGAATGGGAAGGAAAGTCAATGAAACTCCATATGAGTTAAAAAAAAAAAAAAAAAAAGAATATTAGTTTATACATTTAAGGGTCTTCGGTTGCACTAGCTTCAACTTAAATGACAAAGAAAATCTAGATAATTTTGGTCCTATGGGGATATTTTTTGGATATTCAACTTATATAAGGCCTATAGAGTCTTCAATAAGCCATTGAAGGCAATTAAAGAATCAATTTAATGTTACATTTGATGAATCAAATCCCAGAATGCAACTTAAGAAAGCCCTAGAGGAGTTAAACAATGATAAGGTTGTCATTGCCTAAAGATCGAGATTCCTGAAGAAATCTAGATTACTGATAGGTTATCCTTGTATCGAAACATAGGTAACCCTATTAGAGAAGTATTGACTGAAACATCTTTGAGCGATAATCAAGGGCATTTAGCCTTTGTATCTCAAATAAATCCAACTAAGCTTGACAGAAAGCCTTAAAGCTACTACTTATGGTTTGTGTTAGGATTTGACTTCTCTTAATAATACTAAACTACTGCCGATTTCATTTGCTGATAATTGCTTTTCTGTTGCGTATGTGTTTCACTTTGTTTTGCACCAAACAATGCCAAAGGGAGAGATTGTTAGGATTTAGGAAATATTGGCATGTTTGCTGCAAACCATATTAACTAGATTCTGAAATGAAATGTTGCTAATATGACTGTCTGTTAATTTTGGAAATTGAGATATTGCTGAATTTTATATCTTGCAGATTAGAAAACTAAATATTAACTGGATTCTAGCATATTAAGTTTGAAAAACTGAATCTCTGTATCTTATAGTCTTTTGGAAACTGGGAGCTTGCATAACTAGTTTGGAAACATAAATCCAGTATTTTGAAAAATTCTGGAAACTAAATACTATATTGGAATTTCGTATTAGGAATGATTTAATTCTATGAAGTGCTTCTTTAATTTTCCAAAACGTCTCTAGGGTTATTCTTAATGAGAATCTCTCTTCAAAATAGAATGCATCTTAAAACCAGAAACTTTCTTTAATAAAATCGACAACGATTGTTTGCTTAAGAAATAATGCAAAATTCTTGTGAATCGTTTATAGAAATAAACGGGTCAACAATGATCCTTCAAAAGCTCTACAATCTACTCAGAATAGAAGGAGAAGAATCAAATATAAAAAGCTACCAAAGATCGTTGTTGTTCTGGAAAAGATTTCTAAAAATCTGTCAAGACTATGCAGACAGTGGATGAAACAATGAATCAAAATGTCTGCCTAGAAAGTTGCCCAGAATCTCGCGAAAGGAATGCTCTGCTCCAAGGTCTATTTGATCTGAGGCATCTGAAGCTTTGATTATTACTCGGAAGCACTTCAAACAAGTAACATTGAGTTGCTAATCATTGTTTTATTGAAAGCATTATTTTCCTTACATTTTTTTGTTTGTTGAGTGATCAAAGAAGCTGTAGTATTATTTGGTTTGTAGTTCAACACACTTAGTTGAGACTGTTGGTGGTGGCTGAAAGAAATCTGTAGAGATTGATTGTTGTCTTCTCGACGAAGGTTCGTTGTGAGTCCAATGTTTGAAGTGTACTCCTGTGGGTCGAATTGCCCGTTGTGTATTGATGTAACTTACAAACTATAGTGGATTGTTGAACTGAGCGAGGCCCGGTAGACATAGGCTGTTGAGCTGAACTGTGTAATCATCCTTGCGTGTGATTTCCATTCTTGTATCCATGTCTTATCGTTTTGTTGCACATGAGATTTCTGTTTACTGGTAGTTGGATTAAGTGACTCTAGTAATTTCAGTTTGTAGCTATGCAAGAAGAGCTGGGACATTTTGTGGGAAACAAAACGTGAAATCTTGTTATATGACTAAATAATTTACTCATAATAGGAACTTGGTGGGCCTTTAGAAACAAGAAGAATGAATTGGGAGGAATAGTGAGAAATAAGGCTAAATTGGTTGCCTAAGGATACAAACAAGACAAAGGAATAGAATATAAATTGTCTTTTTTTTCTAATAGCAATACTATAGGCAAATCGAATGCTATTAGTCTATGCTTGTTATGATAATTTTTTATTATACCAAATGGACATTAAAAGTATATACATTGTTAAAAGGCTTTACAAGTAAAGAGTTATACATAGAAAGATCGCCTAGTTTTGAGGATTCTTGAATGCCAAACCTTGTCTATTGTCTACAAAAAGCTTTATTTGGTTTAAAGAAGCTTTCAGAGCTTGGTATAGTTTTGGTACTTTTCTATGGAAAAAAAAAATCTAAAGAAAATAAAGTTAAATCCTACATTGTTCATTAAGATCAAACATAATGATATGTTACTAGTTTAAATATATGTTGATGATATCATCTTTAGATCTTTAAGTAAATTGTTACATGAATACTTTTTATCATTATGACAAGTGAGTTCTTTTATCATTAATGACAAGTGGGCTCGAGATGAATATGATGGATAGTTGTTCCATTCTTGTATTGCAAATAAAATAAATGCAAATAACACATTCCTAAGTCAAGTGAAAGACATAAATGACATGATAAATCTTTTTTCTTTTTTGACTTTGAAAACTTAAAGACTATTGATGTCCCTTTGTAACTCAACTATCGAAATGGACAAGAATAAGTCGACAAACTAACGGATGGTAGACATTATCATGGCTTGATTGGGAGTTTCTTGTAGTTTATAACGAGTCGATTTGATACAGTATTCAGTGCTATCTATGCTTAGAAATTTTCAGTCTTGTTGGAAAAAAAAAATCTCGCATAAAACATGTTAAATGAATTTTTTGATACATTTGTTGGATCATAGGTGTAAGCATATGGTACAACGAGAGTAGTTTTGATACCGTTGCTTTGTCGATTCTAATTATGCTAGGAGCTTGATTAGTAGAATGAATATATCTTCAATTTTGTTACTTTCTGTGGAGCTTCTTAATTACTTGATTGAGCAAGAAACAACATTATATAGCTCTCTTTCTTTTATTTTTATTTTTACTTTTTAGGAGTTGTGATCAAGTATTCTACATGAAGCAGCGACTAATTGTTATCAAATTGATGTCAAATCACCATAATCTTTTGTAATATGCAAGTATAGTCAAAGTATCTAGTGTACTTTCAAGGAATGAGCACCTTGAGATTCAACATTATTGTTATTATTATCACTGTATCATCACATGGAACAAGGAGATGAAAACTTTTACTTGAAGTCCAATTGAAATGCATTTTTAACTCCCTAAAACACATTTTAGAGTCATGGGCCAATATTTCAGGGTCATGAGCACAATTTTCCACTCGTTTCCTAAATTTCAATTGTCAAACTAAGAAATAAGTTCCACAATCCCCTCCACTTTTTCATCTTGCAGTTTTTGGTCACCCTCATTCAAAAGACGTTTTCTTTGCAAAAACAAGTGTTGGTAACCCCCAAAAATGTTCTTAAATACTCGTAACTTTTATTTTTTGGAGTTTCATGATATATATTTTCGATTTGAGCTAAAACTTCATCACTGTTGCAATCAAGGTAGTTGACAAAATGCCAAATACTAGTCCTAAAGGAAATGGAAGGCGTGCTGCATTTCTTCAAGGCACACCTTTATATGATGAAGTCAGACCCAAAAGCAAGCTCCACCTTCAGCGAGTTACCCATTACTCTAGTTTTGAAATATATCTTAGAGATATCTATGATGCTCAATAGCATGTTTGCTTCCTTAGCTCGAGGTTGACAAAGATAACAAATGTTATCTCTTCCATATTTCATTCGATTTGTTAGCTACAAGATGAACATGCTTATACAAACATTGCCATATATATATTTAGATTATCTCGGCTTGACATTGATAGAGATAAGAAATGGCATCTCCTTGGTATTTTAATTTGTCGGTTACAACATTAACATGACAACGAAAACTACCATATATTTTGAGCTCTAATAGTTGCAATCTTTCATGGAATTATTTGAGTAATAGTGTTTGTTGCCTTTGATGTTTGACTCTTCTCTGTCTCACAATGACATCGAAACACTTGTCGATCCAACAATCTAGTTAGAACATTTTAAATGTAAAAAATAGATAGCACCCATTGAAAAGTCTATCTCATATAATGCTTCATAGTAATAAAACCAAAAATTGATGTCTAATGCAATGTTGGATTATTGCTCTTGTTTTTTATGAGGTGATAACATCTCTTTGTTAATTTTTTTTTCTTTAAAAGCAAAATATGAATCTTTCTTTTTCATAGTTGACAGTATATCAAAATATTTAATTTTAGACATTGTGATACATCCTCTATGTCATGTCACTTTTACATTTTTTATCCATGGTTCATTAGAGAAGTTTTTGTTAGATCATCTACAATAAAAAATAGATTATACTCTTGAAAAAGTGTTATGTAAATAATGTGGAAGAGATACCTATCCCATGTGTTTCTTAAAATCATTGAAGCCAAAAATCGATTTCTTCTACAACCACGATTTGCTCTCATTTTTTATGATGTGATAATATCTCCTTTTATTTTTTTTAAAACAAAACACATATTTTTTTCTTAGTTGGTTGTCTATTATAATTTATAGAAATAAGCATAGTGATAAATATTTTTTATATTATGTCATCTTTACCTTTTCAATCCATCATAGAATTAGAGAAATTTTTTTATTAGTCTGTTTATTTCATGTGATACCCATTTTTATACAAACTATAGTTGCATTGTGAATGCTCTTAATTTAACGTTAATTTATCTTATGTGACATCCTTTTTTTTTTAACTCATAATTATATTGACGATGCTCTGATAGACGTTATTTACATCATATCACCTTTACATCTTTAATCTATAATTGTATTAGAAAAGCTTTTATTAATTTTATATTTATTTATCTTACATGATACTTATTTTTTTAATCTATAATTATATTCGCGATGCTCTTAGATGTCTTACAGGTTGTTTCATTCCCTCCTTTTTTATGCTTTTAAAAGCAGGAGAATTTTTTGTATTTTTGATTAATAACCATAGAAACTAGCTTCTACACTTATCGTCTTAAACGTAACTTTTTATAATTAAAATACTGTTAATTTTAATAATTCAAAAGGAGGAAGGGCTGGAAGAGGGAAGCGCAGTAGTGCTTTGCAAGCGACGTTCGACAAGGACGCGTTTGTCCGAATTCGCCAATGGGCTCTGGGCAACACCACGCCTAACGACTGAGCTTTGTTAGTCCAAAAGGCGTTTAAAATTAGAATCCGATAACGTCTGACGATATCACGAACGCGCCTGCCCTTATCCTTGTCCTTCTATAAATGTGCATTTCCACTGTCTAGCTTTTACTCGCCTCTTTTACTCTTCTTCTCCGCTCCTTTCACTAGACGGGTCTCTGCTAGCTCTCTTCTTGGTTAGATCCGGAGATCAAAGGTAAGGAGACCGTGGATCTGTTTTCGTTCCTTCAGATTCATCTTTATGCTTGCGTTTCTACGGTTGTTTTCCGCATCCAATCGGCTTAGTGTTAGAAGTTTTGTTGTTTTGCTTGCTCATTGGTGCTCGATTCGCCTTCTGCTAGCGTTAAATGTTTGCGATCTGTGACCCTTGCGTCTTGCTGTTTCCATGAAAAACTTACTGTGTTGGTTCGCTTGCTTGCTAGATTACTCAGTTTTTGATTATTTTTGTTTTTTTGATCATTTTTTTTTAAACAGTGCGAGTTGCGATCTAGGCTCTATATTGTGAATCTGTAGAGGTGTGGTAGTTATAAGATCGGATGTTGCTTTCTGGCTCACGGATGTTGTGATTATGAAGTTTGTTATTCGAGATCTGGTTGCCTCAGTTGATCTCTCAGTTTTGATGTACATGACATTGACAAACGATGTGGGAAATGCGTGAATCTCTGATAATTCTGTGGAGCTGTTTTATGTCATTTGTGTCTTAGTGCCATTGTGCGACAATGACTGATAAAAGTTGGATAATAGTCTGAACCTCTCTGTTTTCGCTGATGAGATCATCTGGTTCATTTTTTTCAACGGAGGAAGAAAAGATTATTAGCTATCTTCAAATGAATCTTTGCTAGATTTAATTTGTTTTACTGAAAGATCTTTCTAGAGTAAAAAGTTTTGTGGGACGTAATCTACGGATTAACAGTTGGGGGGCCAGAAATAGCTTTTAGATCTCTTCCACAATTTATCCTACCCCAGTCTGTTCTTAGTTTTTTTTAATCTTGTTTTCCCCTTTTCCCAAAGAAAAAGGAGAAAAGAATCTTGGTTATGAACTCCATCTTGTTTCACCTGAATGTAAAGAAAATTTTTGCAATTTTTTTAGGTCAACCAAAAGGAAATACACGTATGTGGATTCTTACCCCAATTTATCCATTTGCATCCTTTTACGACCTATTTTGAATGTATACAAAGAAATTTCATGTAAATTCTTTCTGTTTAATTAATTGTAACGAAAGGGCTGTTTTAAGAAAAAAAGAGGCAGTGTAATGCATAAAAGTCCTGCATATGTAGGCTTCTGGAAAGGGTTTAGGCGTGAACTTGCCTTGCTTCACAAGAGGCTTTTATTACAACTTGAGCACATGAGCACTTGGTCACACAACAACATTCTGACTTTTATTGTAATTGTCATATCAGTGGCAGGATCTTAGTATCTTTGTCATTTTAGATTTTATAATGGATTGCATTCTACATTTTCAATACTCCAAAGAATGTTTTGAACAAAATATATGAACACTGCAGTTTTGGTTCTAGCGTCTTGTCATAGTGTATTTGACAATATTGCAAATTAGTTTAACCATACTTATAATGTTGGCATGATTTTTTGACTTGTAAAATGTAAGTTGAATCTTACCTATTGTGATTCAATTTTGCCAATGAATAAAATGCCTTAATATCATAAGATTTTTGGTTGCATTGTAACATTCATATTGAATCATAAGATTTATCTGAAACATATTTAACTTTATCAATAACAATTGAAAATATTATTTTTATTTTGTTAAAAGTCTTTGGTCTCTTCTTCTTCCCTTCACTTTTTCTATTTCTTCCTTTTGTCCTCTCTGTGCTGCATAAATAGCATTTATACTGTCTAGAAAAGACTAAGAAAGATTGAGGCTTTTCTGGTAGAAGAACCAACTTTAATGACTATTTTCTTAAAGAACTTTACAATCTCTTTGTTTATTGTAGCTTTATTAGCAAGGTGGCGCAGAAAAGGTTAAGAGTGGCCTGGCCTATTTCTATATTGTTCCAAATTGTTGTCTCTGCTTTAAATTTCTTTCCTCTTATATATATATATGTTTAACTTTTCTACTTCAATCCAAACACTTTTTTGCGAAAGCTTCTCAACTTCCCCGAGTTATAGCCCATCATATAACAGGTTGAATATAATCACTTTTTTGGCCTTGGCATGGTACACTATCTTTGTTTTCAAAAATATAGGATCGAAATGCACAAACAATTAGTCGGGAGTGTTAGAATATGAAAAAAAACTGTGTTTATAAGATTAATTTTTTTTCTAAATCCTCATAATAGAAAACTTCGTCTAATTTGTTCATTACTAGCCACTTATCATGTCAACACAGTTTAATATGAAAATCTATCATTCAAAATAAAAGATAGTGAACCTAGGTAAATGTAAGGTTTTAAGGCTCTGCAGCAGTTTTAGCTAGTTTTCTCCAAGTTCAAGTTATTTTCTACGGAAAGTTTTAGATGGATATGATTAAGCAAGATTTTTATTGCAAATATGGTTTCTGTTGTAAACTTTGAATTGTGGAAACATAAAATACTTTTGAAGCTAAATTATTCTGGCTGCATTTGCAACACTGCAATTGGTGAACATGAGTTGCTTTCATAGTGATTCTGGAAGTTGTATGGAATATTTAACTTATTATTAAGCATATACTTATTTTCTGTCTCTTATTTTTTTTTTTTAAATCTATAGATCTAATAGTAACTATATTCTTACTGCTCCAAATATGTATATTCTTCTCTGGATTGCTTTGACATATTTACAACAATAATAATGTTGGAGTTTGTGGTCTTTATGTAACCTAAATTATTCAGTCATCTGTTGTCACACGAATTCTAGCATGTCTCATAGTAGTTGGAATGAAAGAGAAATTCACACTTCAGCATTTGAAATTTCTTGATGGATATTGCTATTAAGAAATTTCCTTGTTATGTGATTCATGATTCATCCCTAAATATGTTCTCTCTCCACTTCTTGACTTTATTGTCTACTAAGCAATTTTTGTGAGGTTGCACTTGCTTTACAGGTCATAGAAGTCTAAAATTGATTAAAGACTTTTTCATAATTAAAATTTTGATCATGCCTTTGAACCTCACTCTTCAGATGAGTCAGAGGATCTGAAAACAGATGGTTTAATTTAGGTTTAGTTTTTACTTGTTTGGATCTAGAAAATAGTGGTAAAAAATAAAGGGAAAGTAGAAATATGCTAAAAAAACTGAAGTACAATGCCTAATTCAGTTATTGCTTACTTGATTGATATTAAGTAAATCACGCTGTAAAATATATACCGTTCTTACATGCAATTAGATACAATATCAACTAACGTGTAATATGTTTAAAACTAAAACATTTCTATGGCCTTTGGTTAGTTATTGGAATTTGGAATTGACTGTTTAGAATACAAAAAGTTCTCAAGAATAATGTTACTAGTCTGCAAGTTGTCTTGTTATCTGTGAGGTATAATATCTATTTTTGTTATTTTATTTTATTTTGCAAGTAGACGTGTTGGTTTTTAAAATTAGAAACACTTTCGTTGGTCTGGCCTGTATACGAGAAGTAAAATGTATTAAAAAACTGGACAAAATGTTGCTGTCTCTCATTTATGCCTTCTAATATATTTCTAAATCTTACAAACAAACTGTTTACTATTTTATAAATGATAGATATATCCTTACCGCCCAGTTGATTCCTTCACATCAGTGCTTAAAATGAAAGAATAATGTAGCGTTCATGTATTCCTGTTCTGTTGTAAATTTAAACCAATTTAACTCCTATTGATGTATTTATTTGTTTTACATCGAACCTTACTAGCTAATGAACCTCATTTGAGCCTCATTCAATATTTGAAAATAAATAACCGAGTAGCCATTTAGAAATACAGTTTAAGAGAAGAGAAGTATTATATTTTGAAGGAACAGTTAATGCCTTGCCTGTAGCTTGAGGATTGGTCAGCTATGCCGTAGTTGCTGAGGGGCTTTAATATTGTGAGAGTATTATAAAAATTAGCATGATATTGCGTCTGGAATATAGCTTCTGTTGCAGAATTGTGGGGATCTTGTGGTTTTTCTTTTATATTAATATAGTATATTCCTGTTTTGCATGTGTAAAAAATAGTTTATTATTTGATATAGGGATTGGGGATCTTTAAGCTTCTTTGCTTACTTTCAAGCTGCACACTGGTAGCATTTTCTAGTTTGTAGGCTTGCTGCAATTATACCACAGTGGATTTGATTGTCTGATAGAATGATATTGGGATCAAGTTGGGGAGAAAAAGAGGGGCAAGAAGTTGTGGAAAGATCATTTAGGATTCTTGCGGAAAGAGTGATGACATTATAATCTTTTCAGTTTGCATGTTTTGGTAAATTTGGTTTTGAAATGGTATAATCTTTGTAGCTTCAAGAATTAGGTGAATATTTTGGTAAAAGTCATTAAAATTAAAATCTTTAATGGGTCAATTTTGGGAAGTCGCGTTATGTTGTAATTATTTTCCTCACTTTTACCTTCTATCACCTTCTGAGACTAAAATATAGGGCCCTTGCTTAATTTTTGTAAGACAAGAATCAGAGAATGGGTCGTGGAGTCAGCAGTGGAGGGGGACGGAGTTCGCTGGACTACTTGTTTGGAAGTGGTGAGCCTCCGAAGCCTTCGGCAGCACCTACTGAGAGCCAAGTGCAGACTGCAGAAACTGTGACTCCCAAGAAGACTACTCCTTCAGAGCCAGTAGACAACACCAAGCAGATTCCTGCCGGAATCCAGGGGAACCAAACAAACAACTACTACCGTGCAGATGGCCAGAACACTGGTAACTTTATCACGGTATGATCATGAAACACATGCTATTTGTCCAACTTTTGCATATGATTTGCACCGCCATTTTTTTAACAAGGAAATATGCTGCTTCTTTTACCATTTTGTCTTTTTTTTCCCCCCCTTTTTTCCCCCTGTTGGGAAACTGATCAACTTAGATGATGTAGAGCTGCACATAAAAATAAACTAAGAGTTGTCTCAATTATTTTAAGTGTTCAAACCCATAGGACAGGCAAAGTGGTAATTGACCACTCCAGAAACCATATAATTTGAAGTCCTGTTCAGCCGGTTTGATAATTCTTGATTAGACTTGATAATATTTTTGTGAAGCACATACTTTTAGAGCTCCAAAATCAACCCTTTTGAGGATTGCTGCAATGTTTCAGTTGAAGAAGTGAGTTACAATAAATTAGCTATTATTTTTTATATTACTTTTGGGATTTTGTAATTTTGTGATTACCTATTATTTTAAATATGGTTTTAGAGTTTTTGTTAATTTCTTTTGTTTTTGAATTAGAGCTTCCATACTACTTAAGGAATCCTATTCCTTTGCTTGTGAATGTTTAAAATATCAGTTGTGATATGATTAGTGTGGCTAATTGAATGAATTCAGTAATGAGTTAGAGCTGCAGTCACTTGGTATTGGAGCCAAATTGTATGTTGGTCTTCTCTTTTTAAGTAAGCTTCCCATTTTATCCTTGTTTTTTTGCTTCTCTTTCGCAATTTTATACACCCACTGGTTTTGTTTTTCTTTTGTCATTTCATTGCTTTCGCCTTTATTCATCACTATTTCTTATTCATCAATTTCCATCTTGGTGGAGCCTAATGAACTTGGTCTCTTTTTTAATCATCTCTCAGCCAATTTCGTTCTCTTTCTTTTCTTTTCTTTTCCATTTTGTAAATTTGTCATTCAAAATTCTTGTTACCCTCATTATAGAATTTTTTTTGGAACAGAAACTAGAAAGTATATTATATTAATATAGAATTAAGTACATTGTCGGATGAGAAATCCAACACAAAAGCAAAATACACCGATTACAATGATTACAATGATTGTAGAATGTTTCCCCCATTCCTCTACCATTCCCCAAAAGACAATCCCAACGAGAGATTTGACGTAGATATCCACGAAGCAAACAATGTGTTGGATCTCTCCCATATCATGTGGATTTCCTTCTTCTTTTCCTTGAACATCCTAGCGTTTCTCTCCTCCCACACCGTGTACCATATTGTTGCCATGAGAACTCTCCAGTACTGTTTTATTCTAGACAGATTTCCACTTGCCGCCCCTTGGTGAATCTCTGAATCAGTGGGAGGGATGATGTTTGGGTTCAGATTTGACCATTTCTGCCATATTGCGATAGTCACCTTGCATTCCGTAAAGAGATGTTTTGAGCTGTCCACGTTCTCCCTGCACATGAGACAAATAGAAGGATTTAGATAATAATTAGGGAGGCGTCTTTGAAGGTTTTCTCTTGTTTTCAGTTTATCTAGCCCCCATTGCCATAGGAATAGTTTCACTTTCAGAGGAACTTTTATGTTCCATATATGAATGGGATGGTTTGCTGTTGTCCCCAATTCTTCTTGTAGGATCCTTTCCATAAATGATCTCACTGTGAAGTTGTTCTCCTTTCCTCCGTCCCATACTGGTCTGTCTTCCGCTCCCTCTTCATTCCATTGGAATTCTTGAAGATCATTTAGTAATTGACCCAGTTGCTCCATCCGGTTCTCCCCAATGTTTCCCCCTATGTGTAGATTCCATCCACCTTGACCATCTGTTCCGCTGTCATTTGTGGTCTTAAATTGGGAGATGGCAGCTTCATGACTGCATTTATGACTGCATTTTCTTTCTATAATTATAGTATCTTCTAATATGTCATAGATCATTTATGACTGCATTTTCTTCTATAATTATTTGACAGTCTCTCAATCTCCCTTTATGACTGCATTTTCTTTCTAGTCTTTTGAATCATGTTCTTTTGTAGTTTTATGAAACTTCCTTTGAGCATGGATAAGATAGGTTTCTCTGCCCCTTTTGGACATTATCTAATATGTCATAGATCATTTGGAGGATGTCAAAAGAATACTTGTAAAACCAAGTGGGCCAAATTAATAGCTTGGAAGGATGTGACATTCATGAAAGAACATAAACTTACGTGGACTTCTGCTATTGTGACACAAGTAGCAGCAACACCGTGTTAGGCTATTCAACTTCTGCAATTATTGTTAATCAACACTCTGGGAGCTAAGATTTGAAAATGTTTCCTGGGACTGGAAGATGTAGTTTCCTCTGTTTAGGCCATTTCACTACAGAGGCACCGGTTGGAGACATATCCCTTCGAAGCTTGATGAAGGGAAAAAGTGCAAAATTAAGACTTGATGGTAGATCTTCTCAATAGACAATTGCACAAATTACAGAAAACACAGCGAAGGAGCAATGATATAATGTTTAGCTTGGGTTGATACCTTTTTGGAAGATGAATCTTCTCTCACCTAGTTAATTATGTTGACTTTTCACAAACAGCCAATGCGCCATGGATGTTTTAGTATACTTGTCTTGGGGAGGTGGTATTAGGAACATCTAATCATCCACTTTGATTGGAAATGACTAGAGAATAAGAGAGAGCAGTGAAAACCCTTACGTTATTGCAAAAGTCGGTGTTTGGAAATGCCAATTATATGCACTACCTATACCCCAATAAAGTGAGCAATTATTCTACATACGTCCTTCTTCAAAAATGATTTTTTCTTGGATTGTCTTAAGCATTCAAGGAGGTTTTGCTGAAATCACAAAAGTGGCCATGGCATTTCTCCACCTTGAAGGTCTTATGATGAGTTGAATTGTGTATCCTTGGTTAGAGCTTGTTACATTACCTCTTAAGCACTATGAACTTTTGTCTCTTGACCACATGTTTGGAGAAAGCAATTCTATTTGGAATCTAGTTTGTATCTTTCTCATTTTTCCCAGCTCCTTGAATCTGGCAAAGATGTTTATAGATCATTGTTTACATTGTGATAGTACAGTGGCCTTATTTTGGCAATTCACATGTTCTTTGCAATTTCCTAGATTGGTCTCTGTTGGAGCACCTGACGCTTGAGGTTAGTTTATGTAATAGGTGGTAAAGGATTTAAAGAAGGATGGAAAAAGAATTTTATTTTATTCCGTTAAACTCTTATCCCTTAGCTGTTGCATGGATACCTAGCATAATGCAAGAATGAAGGAATGGAGGTGTTTTCTCTTGATATCACCATAGCCCTCATAGAATTTTATGTGGTGGACACATTGACCACTGTATCTTAGCATTGATTTCTCCAGTTAATCTCTATTGTCAGCTACTTATACATGGCCTTAAGTACAGAAAGTTCCTCCTGTGGTATTAAAGATTTGACTTTGTTCTTGTGTGTCAGAAAAAACCGAACTTGAGATTTCAAGTGTTGAAAATGCATTTGTCAGTCAGCTTTTGGCTATTTGACCAATAAATCTGGTGATGCGGTGGATTATTGAAGTATAGTTGGAGAGCCTTTGCTCCTTAAGTCACAATTAAATCTTTGATCCTCGTGGTCTTTTTAAATGTTTGATCTAGTGTCTCATTTATGGGTTCATAAGTTCACAATGGAGAACTCCCTTTAAAGCAAGGAAACATGAGTCACATTAGAAACAGTTGGGAGCTTTGTTGGTCCTATATGTCTATCAATATGGGACAATGTGTTTATTTCAAGGAACACTTTTTTTTCTTGATTGCCCATTGTGTGCAAAATGCCTGTTTAGTTTCATGGAAGTGAATGCTTTGTAATTTTGATGAAAGAGGCACAATTATATACAACAGCATTGGTGCCATTGTTTATCCGAGGATATTTTTGTTATTGTCCATCAAAAATCACCCACTATTATAGACTTTTGGTGTTTGATTTTGATGTACATTCTGTTTTTTTGCACTCTACCTACATCTATATTTTTTATTTACCAATATTATTGAGCAATCATCACGCAAAGTTGATCAAATGAAAGGAAGGATTTTTGGAGGGTCTAGATCACTCTTCAGTTTTTTTTAGTGGTTTTGTTTTGGAAATAGATAAGTTGTTTCAAATGCTTGGTTGAAATGTGCATTCAACATTTCTTGGTATGATAAATGATAACAAAAATCAAATGGTAACACTAGACGACTTTACTGTAGCTTAGTGTCAAACACGAGCATCTGTATCTTTACATTAGGCGTTAGATTGATTGTAACTTTTATTTAGTTAAACTTAAATATAGTCTTTACCTTTCACCCGATATTTGAACTTATTGATTATTCTTTTGTGATGCTGGTTGTTTGCCTGTAGGATCGTCCCTCAACTAAGGTTCATGCTGCTCCAGGTGGAGGATCTTCCTTGGATTATCTCTTCGGAGGAAATGGTAAGTAAGAAATTCAGAGGCCGTGGTGGTAGGGAAAAAGAAATTGTCCATTAGCTGTTTCAAGACTTTGATTCGTGTGATGTAATATATAGCCCTCTTGCTGCTGGTAATATTTTGACTTGGTTTCCTGAATTGATAAGAACGTAAATTTGTGTTGTGGCAAGAACATTGCAAGCTCAATGACTGCCAATGAATCAAATTCTGTTTTCTATAACATGGGGTCGTCCATGATTCGTGTGATTATTTTTATTTGTGAAGCTTTATTATGTTAAGAATTAATTGCACTTTGTACATCCCTTCATTATAAGTATTGTTCTCCTACTGAAAGAAAAAACCAGCTTCCCCTGACAAAATGATAGATACTAAAGCTTATTTTTAGAATTGGGTTGGACTTGGTGTCTCTGATAATGAAAGTTATTGCGTTATGCGATGTGTTTATTGTGGTAAGTGCAGGCTTAGTAACTTTACTCATAACTGGTTATGCCAACAACTTGAGCTGCCTGCTACTTTTGGTTTTATTGATACTAGTCTGGTCATGTTTGCACGTATTAGAAACATGATTTTGGAGTGCTAATAGTGTTTGTAGAATTAAATGACATGACATCAAAGGTTATTAAATACTTATATAAAGTAACAAAATTATATCTTCAAATGATAAGTAAACAATAGCTTTTTTGTTGGTATGATAATTAACAATGACTACCGTAATTTAATTGGCCAAAAAAAGATATATATTTTATTATGAGATGCACATGATTTTAAAAGGATGAATATATATAGTATTTTCTATTACAATTGATTAATGTCGTTATACAATATAAAGATTATAATTTCTTATTTAAAACATAATAACACATATCATTGTACATGTTTATAATCAATATGTAACTTTTGTTGCTTAAATTTAAGAAATAATAATTTTTTTCATCATGAACTAAAATTAATTACTTTTTAATAATTTTACATAAATTTATGTAATTGTAATGATTTTTTTTTATACTAAGATACCTAAGGAATTTAAAAATAAATTATATTTTAACTATTTATCGTCTAACTATAAAATTATAAATAATATATATCTGTATCTTTCAAATGAACTATGACATGGAAATAATACCATATAATATTTTTGTTCAAAAAATCATTTATATATATATGATATTTAATCAAAACCGACATAATAATACATGTGAACAGAAAATCAAACTGACATATGTAAATTAACTATAATATAATAAATAAGTATTTCAATGAAACAAAACACAATAATATCAAAAACTTTAAGTTCAATATCATTAATTCAGCAAAATTAATAAAATTTTTGCAATTAGCATCTTAAGGTATGCACTAAAAATAATAAAAAACTCAATATACTCTTATCTGAAATAAAAAGAAAACAAATTTATATCTTAGATTTAAAAGAAAAAAAATAAATTTAATGTATTTAAAAGGTGAACGAAGAAAGATATTAAGAAAAAAAAAATGCTAAAGCAAATTACACCAAAAGATTAAAAACATTAAGATAATGACACAAATTGTGACGACCCATGTTTAGATACACAAGAATTATGGGGTCCAATGTATGCATTTTGTGAAATTTTAATGAAAATACATAAATTTATCTTAATCTTTCCTAATTTTGAATTATTTATTGAAGAAAATTAGAATAATAGAAAAAATATATAATTTTGAGAAGAAAATACATGAAATTATGAAGAAAATTAAATTCTGGAGATAAATGATTTTTGAAATTGATTATTGAATTTTTGAAATAATTATGAAATTTTTAGAGTAATTAATGAGATTTTTGGAAGAAAAATATAATTTTTGGTTGATTATTTAATTTTTTAAAAAATAATTATATAAATAATGAAAATGGTTTATAATTGAAAGATCTTGATGAAAAATGACGCATTAATGATTTTTAATAATTTAAAAAAATATAAAATTCAGATATAAATACATATGTATATAAAAAAAGGAAAGGGATCGAATTTTCAGTGCACGGGCTAAAAACTTGGTTCAGCC
>JAJIYU010003088.1:0-27952 GCA_030144865.1 Tinospora cordifolia | reverse complement strand
GAACATGAGACTAAAATAAATAAATTCAGCATATGATCAAACTGAAAATTCAATCATGGAGCACTCAAAATCATGCATCACATATTGAAATAAAACCTAAACATGATACTAAGCATGGCATGATTAATATACATGTATAAATTCAAATATGAATCAAATCTAAAACTGAAAAATATTTTAGAATGCTAGAACTGAAAATCCTTTGATTTTAAAACCATACACACAATGAACATGCTAGAACTTTGAATAAGAAAAAGGGTGTAAGAGAAATCACTTCCACCTTGAGATGTAATTTCCCCCAAAGTTTGGACAAGAGCTCCCAATTGTCAAGCACTAAGAATATCACCCAAGAAGAATCTCCAAATCAAGAACTTCTCACATTCAAGAGGGAAAAGAATGGTGAGAAGGGGTGCCAAGAAGAGGGCTTAGAGAACAAGAGGAAATCTCAACTCTTGTTTCTTGGGATGAGTTGAAGTGTGAGCATGAGAGGTTTATATAGATAAGTTTCAAAAGTGTGTAGAATGGCAAGTTTGTGGTGTTCTCATTATAAGAAACTTGCCAATTCTTCAAAATTTCGTGCCCCCCAAGTATAGGAGAATAGCAAGTGTATTTAGGCAATTTTTGGAATTTAGAAACCATTTTTTGGATTTTTTGGAAACATTTTCATTGGTTCATTCAGATTTTCTATTTTTATTTTGGAGCAAATGATCCTGGCCGTCGGATCATTCTTGATCGTAGCGATAGATCATCGATCGGGCGATTTTAATATGAGCGGTTGGATCTTCCTCAAGCACCGTGTTTGGTTCGCGATGGATCGGGATGCGTATTTCTAGGCCATCAGATGTGTATCGATTGCGATGCGCAGTTCACAATGCGTCTTTCTGGGCTGTCAGATGTGCATCGATCATTGTGTGCGGTTTGCGATCGTGATCAATGAACTCCATCCGGGCTGTTGGATGATCCTTGATCGCGGTGTGTTCACGATCTTCGACTGCGCCTTTGATCTGGCCCGTTGGATGATCCTCGATCTCAGCACATTCGCAATCATCTCCTGCACCTAAGCGGTGAGCCGTTGGATCTGATTGATTAAGTGTGGGCTGTTGGATTTGGCTAATTCGGTGCATCCGTGCTCCGGTTTTGGTTTTGATCATGACCATGAGATCTTAGATCGTGTGGATGATGTGTTTCTGGCCGTTGGATGCAATTTCTAATAGGAAAATCACTTTCTAAGGTTGCTATTATCTGAATTTTGCTAATTATACACTTTCTAATTGATGAAAACTTGGTTTTATTGCACAAATCATTCTATTTTATGGACTTACTAATATTTTCTCCTTTCTAATTATTTAATATTGTATTTATTAGATATTTTTCTATTTCTTTAATACCTTTAATGCCAATAATTAAAAAATCTACATTTTTCATTTTCATATATTTTTATTTATTTTATATTTTATTTTTAGATAATCATTTATGTAATTATAAATTGATACTTATTATTTTTGTGTTTTTTATATATAAGCATACTTCATTTTTATTCAATTATGTATATTTTTCTATATACATATAATATGTAGTATTTAGCATGCCAATTATATTCTCACATAATTTACCCTATAAATATGTGTCTATACCTGTATATATATATATATATTTATTCCCATTCTTTATTTCTTAATAAATGAAAGCAACTTATTAAATTAAATAATTAATTCCATTTAATTAATATTTCTATTAACACACTTTCATTTGTCTTAGAATTTTTTTTTCTCAATGAATTTTCTTATTTCATTAATAACTTTTGTTGACAAAATTTTGAGGTGTTACATATTCTCCTAAATTAAATAAGAAATACGTTAGGGAATCAAATAATAACTCATATGAAATTAACAAGTCTTAGTGGTCCCATGAGCACACTTGCCTATTCCAAAGCAAACTATCTCCTCTTGTTTGCAAACTTGCCCAAACTTTCTGAGTTGCCCAAGACTTCCCAAGACATCCTCCTAGTGCTCTTGAATATCTATATAAACCCTTCTAGGCTCTCATTCCTCTCATCCCAAGAACAAGAGTTGAGATTTCCTCTTGTTCTCTCTAAAGCTTTCTTTTTTACATATCTTCTCACTTCTCTTTTCTTTTGTGCTCATAAGTGAGAAGCTTCAATTTCAGTATTATAGTAAGTTGATTTGAGTGATTTTTGTTGGTGTTTGGACATTGGGAACCTTTGTTGAAGTTTTGGGAGAATATATCACAAGGTGGAGGGGATTTCTAGAACACTATCTTCTTATTTTGAATTCCTAGTATATTCCTACTTGTTTAGTTTAGACTTCAGCATGTTTAATCATGTTTTATTTTTAGTTTAGCATGTTTTTATGTTTTAATCACTCATGAGAGCATGCCATGCTCAAAATCCATGTTTAGGATTTATTTCAAAGTTTCCAGCATGCCATATGATGTTTCTATGCTTTCTTGGTTGTTTAAAATTCTAAATTTTTAATGTGAATTTCTTTTTATGATTATGTGATTTTAAAGATGCAAAAGGAAAGATAAGAACCACGTATGGTCATAGTGACCCGTATGAGTGTTATGGGTATTCTTAACACATGCTTAGAGTGTGTGGTTGCAAAGTACAACTAAGAGATACTTGGTATGTGGCATCCAATGGAAAGTAACAAAGAAATGTCTTTCCACCCTAAAGAGGGGTATCTAAATTAAAAACATCAAAAGAGTAGAAATACTTTTAGTCATGACGTCAACTTAAACCAATTTGATATATGAAATACTTAATGTTTGAAAGTGTGTAAATTTGAATGTGTTAGAAATTTGAAATAATAAGCTAGTTGTTTGATTGATGATTGACTGGGCTATGTGTTCACCCCTCTTTTTTTAACATTTTCAGGAAATTGAACATGATGGCCTATGGAAATCTGATGGTACATATTTAAAAAGTTTCTAGGTTTTGGGAAGTTTCTTTTTTTAAGTGTAAGGGTATGTTGTTGACTTTAGATTTATTTGACTTTCGCTAAATTTTAATTCAATTTTTAAGAGCTCTGTACTCTCTTTCAAGTTCTAGTTATTTGAATTAAAGCATGTAATCTTTTACTTATTTGAATAAATGAAAGTTTAAAATATGTATTCTTTTGTTAAGTAAATAAAAAGTGAATATTTCTTTTATCTCTATTCTAATAGTCTTATTAAATTTAAAGTTAAGTAATTGGGTTGTGCACTCAGTGAAAAATAATAAGATTAAGATAATAGAAAGTGATGCAAGTTGTGTACTTATAAATGTAATATAGGACCCAACTCACCTTGTGGTTGAGCTTAAACTTATTTCTATGTGGTTGGAGTGTTACAACAGGTCTTCATGAAGTTGTGGTACATCTTATCACCACCTGGATGCATCATATACTTAGTCTAATTGGCTTTATCCAGTACAGTCCCTCTACTCTACCCATTCTTCGGAACACAAATTCTATTTCTTAGTCTTCATGTGCCCTCAACATCTATCTTGAAATTAGGATGTTTTCCCTATCTTACACCTTCCTTTAGATCAATCATCCACTTATCCTACTTTTGTTCATCCCTTATCTGACGTGAGATATCTGTTGCAAGTCATAACATATAGGTACATTTGTTCCCTATCTAAAGTTACACCCAAATTGTAATCACTAATTAATTAGTACATTTGCCCTTTTTCCTCACCCTTTTTACTATATTTTCAGCAAAGATCATCAACTACAACATTAGCCTCCCTTGGATGGTAGATTAGTTGAAAGTCGTAGTCCTTCAAAAACTCCATCCATCTTCATTGTCTAAGGTTTAGTTCCTTTTGGGTATAGATGTACATTAGGCTTTATGATCAGAGAATAGGTCAAATCCCTATCCATGGAGGTAATGCTTCCAGATCTTTAGTGCAAACCCAATTGTGGCTAACTCCAAATCGTGAGTAGGGTAATTTTGTTCATGTATTTTCAACTATGGTGAGGAATAAGCAATGACCTTCCCTCTGGCATCAGCACAGTGCCCAGTCTATTTTGAGAGGCATCTGTATATAGAATGTATCTCACCCCATATGTAGGAGTGACCAATATGGGAGTTGAAGTCAATGTACTCTTTAGTTCTTGGAATAATTTCTCACAGTTCTCATCCTAGATGAACTTTTCTCCTTTCCTGATCAGTTTAGTCATAGGTCCAACTAACTTCAAGAATTCTTACATAAACTTATAGTAATATCCAGCCAAACCTAAGAAACTTTTGATTTCTGTTATGTTCTTTGGTTGGTTCTAGTTTGGCACTGCCTCTACCTATCAAGGTCCATTGATATTCCATCATTTGCAACAATGTGACCAAGAAATTTGACTTTTTTCATCCAGAACTCACACTTGCTAAACTTAGCATATAATTCGTTCCTTCTTAATGAATCTAGTACAAGTCTTAGGTGTTCTACCTGTTCAGCTTTTGATTTGGAATAGATTAGGATATCATCCACAAACACTACTATGAGCTAGTCCAAGTACTATTTGAGCACCCTATTCATCAAGTCCATGAATGCAATTGGTGCTTTGGTCAAAGCAAATGGCATTATTTGTGAACTCGAAGTGCTTGTATCAAGTTCTAAAGGTTGTTTTATATATATGTAACTCTTGGATCCTTAGTTGATTATATCCTGAACTTAGATCAATCTTGAAGAAATGTATAACTCCCCTCAACTGATCAAACAAGTCATCTATTCTGAGTAAGGGATACTTGTTCTTTGTTGTTACTTAATTGAGCTTCTCGTAGTCAATGCACAACCTCATGGATCTATCCTTCTTTTTCACAAATAGCAATGGAGCTCCCCAAGCCCATGACAATTCAATTCTAATGAATCCCACTTCACGGAGTTCGTCTAGCTGTGTCTTGAGTTCAATCGATTCGATTGGCACCATTCCATAGGGAGGAATCGCTATAGGATCTATGCATAAATGCAATTCAATCTTGGACTCCATTTCCTTGTGTGGTGGTAGTCTAATTAGATCGTCTGGAAACACATCAACATATTCGCATATGATAGTTATTTAATGAATCCTTTTAGGTTCCCTAGTGTCTTCTTCCAACAATTGTTTGAAGTCTTCACTCTGCTTCAAATAGTATATCATGGCTATCATAAGACTCTATGGTAATCTTTGTATATCCCCATTGATCTTAACTAATTCACCAGATGATGTAGTCAATGTGACCCTCGGTCTTGGCAAATCGATCTAAGCTTGCTACTAAGTCCCCCAATCCATGCCCAGTATCATATTATACCCTTGGAAAGGTAATACCCTAAAGTTGGCAATTTAATTTGTTGTAACCTCCTGCGTCCGATGCCTCGGGCCTACGTCATTCGACTGTGTTTTCTTTTCATTTTTTGCCTGCCTGGGAAGCGGGCCCTGTGTTTACATTATTTACATTCCTTTTTTTGTTCTCACATCCTTGGGGCATTCTGAATATTTAGAAACTCATGTCATAATTCAGAAAAACAATATTTAGAAACACCTAAATAAAATAATTAATCATTAACCTACTTTTTTCATGAATAATAATATTAACACCATGATATAAAAAAATTCAATATAATTAATAAATTCAAAATTTCAAGGGTACAATGCCTTTTGTTTATACAATGGAATAAATCTCAAATAACTTCAAATTTTAAATAAAAATGACTTGGATTATCATACCCTATAGTTTAAGAGAAATTCTAAAAAAGATAATCTAAGAGAAATTCAAGTAGTATTTGAATCTTAATTTCCTGAAAGATTAAAAGGAAGGCTAAGCTTATGTGCCCAGTCGATCATTCCAAAAATTTAACTTATTATTTGAAAACAAATATAACATACTTAACAAACACTTAAAGATATTATGTGATTCAAACTTTAGTTTGTTACAGTTAACATTAAGGATCGAAGGAAAATATGCCCCAATATTCCAACCCTTAGGGAGAGATCAACTATTGAAACTCAAACCCATCACTTTTGGTGTGGGGTCAACTTTGAACCCTTAGCTCAAATCCAAAATTCCTGATTGAAACACTCATGAAAATCTGCCATCATCCTGGCACGTGGTTAAAATCTATGTTTAATATTTGATTTAGTGAAAAAAAAATAACATCCATGTGAATAAACTGAACTAAAATAACATTAAACATACGAGCATGGAAACATGACATATATCAACATGAATCATGCATCATTAATCATAAAATCCTAAGCATGCATTCCTAATCATGGCATGTATAATCATGACATGCATTATCATGACATATCTCTTGATTAAAAATAAAAACTCATGCACAGCATATCTGAATTAAAATAAGAAGTCAAAAGTTTAGAAATCACTTCCACCTCAATATTTTCCCTGTTTTGAAGCCTCTGTTGAATCTCTTTTAAAACTTCCCAACAAAATTTCTATAGCACTCTATTACCTCAACCCCAACTATTGTTTAAAACAGCTCAAGAAAAGAGTGTGTGTGTGTGTGTGTGTGTGCCAAGAGAAAGGCAGAGAGAATGAGAGCACTAGGGAATTTATATAGAATTTTAGGGGCTGAGAATTGGCAGGTTTGTGAAATTGAGCAAAGGAAACTTTCCATTTTCTTTTTGGGCGCCACATATGAGTGTAGAGATCTAGGGTTTTTGGTTTGGCATGCGGATTAGGGTTTCTATCCACTCTCTAATTCTCTTCTTTCCACAAGGTTTGGAAAATTTTGTCATAGAATCGCAGTTTTCGTACTACACTTAGTCGTAGGACCATGGTCTTGTAATTTTACAAAGCGTAGCACCGTAGTTTTTGGCTCTAAAAAACATAGGACCAATTTCTTCCAAGGTGTATCGTAGGAACAAAAGATGCAGAATAACAATCCTCTATGAGAGGATCACAATCTTGCAATTTCTCAATCGCAGGACTACAGTCTTGGTTTGCACGACCGCGATTTTGGTGCGTAGGACCACAGTCTAAGTTTTTCCTTTTTTTTTCTAAGACTGTGGTTTTGGGTCACACATTGGTTCCTAGTTTCCTCTATTTCCACCTTGCTTGTGTTTTCATTTCCTATATGATGCATCGAAACTTGCTAATTTTTCTTGCAAACTGGGATAGAATTCCATTGGCTAATAAAGTTTTCTCAGTTCTATTGTCATTTCTCATTGTGGCATAAAATACTTAAACATTAATATTTCATTTAAAATTATTTAGTATAATTTTTTTTGGGGTATTAAAACCTACCCCCCTTAAAAAAAATTTTGTCTTCAAAATTTGTACTAATTTGTTCAGGTATCATTACTTCAGGTACCTCTAGCTAAAAGGTCTGGGTACTTAGCCATCATCTCACTTTTCAATTCCTAAGTAGCCTCTTCTACACCATGATCTTTCTAGAGGTCTTTGACTAAGGAATGTATGACTTGGGTGGAATGATTGATATGATATCCTGATGACTGGTTACTCGCTTTCTAGTACTAGGATATTATGATTAGCTTAGTGATTGTTTGCTTTTTTTGCTTAGGTTAGCATTTTGAATAAGCATGTTTATATGTTGCATGGAATGAAATTGTAAAACTAAAGAACATTAAAGGTTTATTAAGAACTCCACGTACCGGGGCGATGGACAGGCACTGGCACATCATGTAGATGTTATCCGGTTGTGATCAAGACGTCATCGTGGATATTCCCAACTAGGCCAAACTGCGAGCGGCCGTATGAAACCCTCGAATTTTGAAAGTCATGAGGATTTTTCCCTTGGTTTCAGTATCTTCTTGTGTCGTGGTCTCAGAGGTAGACTTCTATTTTACAAAGATGTCGTGTCTAATTGTGTTCAAGAACACAATTGGGATACCGAGGGTGGTTCACTCTTTCGATTAATTCCTAATATTAGATGGTAAATTCCTAATATTAGAGCGCAACGGATAAACGGACTAAGTGTTTGAAACGCCCCTAATGTTTTGAAATTGTTTGCATGTTTCATATGCTCGTTTGTATAATGTTATTGATGTGTAGGGGAGATCCATTGGGCTTTTGAGCTCACCCCATTTTTATTTTACAGGTATTCATGGGCCTAGCGCTCAGTGAGGATGCAGACTGGAGATTGGAGGATGTATAGAGAGAGAGGGTGATATTTTTGTTAAACTGTCTCTCTATTTTGAACAGTTTTGTGAAACTCCACCTTGAACGGGACCCATTGGACCCACCGGACCCACCGGCATCGCCGCGTGGCGCCCGGGTTGGGGTGCGAGCTGTCACTCACAGGTACGTCACGTGCCACGCACGTGCGCTACGCTCTCCCCCTCAGAGAGTTTTCTTTCGCCTCCGTGGAGATTTGAACCCAAGACCAACGGGAATAAGTACTTAGATTTTGCATCATCCACTATCAATTGAGGTACTTATGCCCCAGGTCCTAGGTTCGAATCTTTGCGGAGGCGAAAGAAAACCCTTAGGGGATGGGACAGTACCTAGTGAGTCACAGCCGCCACGTGGTGCGCCATGCGGCCGCCACGCGGCGACGCCGATGGGACTGGTGGGCCCGATGGGGTGTGACAAGTTTTTATTATGTATATTTTGGATTTGGACCGGAGGGTCATGTATCATATTTTTGTATATGTATCTACAAGACTGTTTTACTATCTTGAACACTATTTTATTTTGATTAACAAACTGACGATTTTTTTAGATATTGTACGTTAAACAATGTTCAATGATTTAGAAAGATTTGATCCGAAAAGTACTTCTGCTACTATTATTTTTATTTCCAGTATAAATATGATTTTGAACATCTGGTAGATTTGATTTGAAATTAACTGCTTAGTAAAGCATGAATAAAATGATTATCTGAAATTAAGAAATGATTTGAACCTCGTGTATAGAGGTTTGTGGAAAGATGATGATGACTGTCGCACGCCCGGTGCCTTGGCGGACCACGCGTCGAGCTTGGAACCGCATGATGCTCGACGACAGGGCCTTAGATTGATAGTTATGATGTCCGGCCCAGGGGTCGGGGTGTGACATAGTTTTGGTATCAGAGCTCAGTGTTTGACAACACTGGGCATGACTGATTTTTCCTGGCCAAGTAATGCTAGATGGAAGTGTTTTTATAATAATGTTATTGAAATGAAAAGAAAATTTCACCGGATTTGATTTTTAGTGGAAATAGTTTTGAATGACTTTGATTTTGAAAAGTGAATAAAAACAATCCACCAGTAACTATGTGGCTAGAAGTCTAGAAACGATTTAGGTGATGTCGGGGGCTCAAATGACCATTCGCAGACGGATTTGAGTACGGGTAGTAGCCCTGTAGATAGAGTTTTACTCCTTGCGAGAGATGCACTTCCATTAAATAATAGCCTTGTAGGTGGAGGCTTTACTCCCTACGAGTGATGCACTTCCTTTGGATAGTAGCCCTGTAGGCCGAGTTTTATTCTCTGCGAGTGTTGCGCTATTTTGGAAAGGATCCGAAAAACTTGAGACCGAGGCTGTCACATAAAAGTGAGAGTGAGTCAGATTGGCGACTCAACCATTGAGTCAACAAACCAAATCCTATAACCCTAGGTTTAGGGAAGATCGGGTGATGTCTTGAAGACAGTAGATCTCAATAAAAGCTTTTAGGACATAAGCTAGAGACTTATAACGTGAAAATGCACACTTATTTTGGTCATGACTTGATTCAGGAGGATCCTATATCATTTGGTCTCTATGTGGTATGGGACGCATAAGTATTTGGGGGTATGGAGGAATCTTGGACTCGAAGAATGATGAACCATGTATGGTGAGTGATTGATTCTTGGGCAGAACATGTACGCACTATATTCTACCGGTATGGGATGGTCGCATATGGTGGGTCTTGCGTCTGCTTTAAGGAGTAAGACACTTGTGACATTGTAATGGGCGATGAATAGACTCTTTGGAAGAACTTGCACGCACTGTATTCTACTGGTATGGGACGGTCGCGTACGGTGGGTCTTGTGTCATCCTTAGAGACCAGGATTTGGCATAAATATATAATAGCCGTAATGGAACATGGATTCCATTATGCCAACGTGCATTGTTTGGTTGATTGCTGGGTGTTTGCTTTGGATATATGTGATATCACTATTTTGAGTATTGACACACAAATTCCTGTACCCAGAACTGAATGAAATGCGGTCAACTTAGAAGCATAAAACCCTAGGCCATTGAAATATATCGAGAATCTAGAGACATGAACTTATAGTCACAACAGCACAATGAACGCGAAGGGTATAGGCGAGTTGAAATGAATGGCTATGAGCACAAGTCATGGTATCCAGCTTAAAGTAGAAATTCAATTATATTCATTTAAATTATTGAATTTTCTGTTGTATTATGATTACACTGTTGGATACTGAAAGTGTTTTTTTGACTTGAAGATAATTCCGAGAGTTAGAGGATGAGGCAGACCCCATAGGGGTAGGTCCAAGGGTGAGGCTACTGAGGAGCCAGTATAGATAGAGGAGGGTGTTACTGGATCGGCTGCTCCAGCTGCCATTACGGTGTCACCAGATGTACTCTCAAACATGATTCAGAGATGTAACACCCCAACCCCCATATCTTTAAGCATTGGACACGACCACCATTCTCTTGACGGTGGGCTAAACCAAACGGCGGGCCTGGCCGGTGTTATTTTACAAGTGACGCACATTTGACTTTTTATTTCAATTATTTCATGCCTTGATTGTATTTAACAGTGCATAACTTAAATTTCAAAATTTATTAAGGCAATAATACAAGAAATAACTAAAATTCATAAACTCAATTAATTAAATAAAATTGAGTACATAATTTGATCTTGAAGAAAAATTATTACAGCGGAAGATTCAAAACTTGGGCAACATGCCCTTACATAGAAATTAAAAACTTTTTAAATAAAAAAAACCTGACAAATTTTCATGGTCTTCATGTGATTCAATAACCTATAAAGTAGAATGAAGGGTAAGCACATAGCCTAGTAGATCTTTCTAAAGATCTAAATCATTATTTCAATTCAAACAAACCAAGCATATCAAAAACTTTTGTACATTAGGCGATTCAAACAATTTCTTGTTTATGGTTGACATTCGGACCGAAAGAGTTTAATCTCTATGTTCCACATCGTAGGGAGAGAGAATGACAAATCGAGACTCAAACCCTAATATCTATGAAGTGGGATCACTCTTGGAAAGCCAATTCAAAATCGTCAATGGTAAACCGGCAAGCCGATTCGGGGGGTGGAACACACACGATGACACTATGCAGTCTATCATCGTGCCGGTACGTGGATTGAATCATTATTTAATCTTTTCTTAGTGATAAAACACACAATATCAGATTAAACCATCAATGCAACATATACAAAACATGAATCATTAAATATTTATTTATGGCACAATTCATGTATAACATGCATCAATATTCTTAATTTCTTAACATGCATAACATGTATATTCATGGCACATCAAATAAATAAAGCATGCATATTAAAACATATATTCAATCAATCATCTTCAAAACATCATCACACATACAAGACTTATTCAAATTAAAATAAAGAAGTAGAAGTTAGAAGTCACTTCCACCTTAAAATGGTTTCTTTTGTATGCTTTTGAAATCCGGTAGAGTTTCGTTGCTTCCAAACACTCAAAAACTCTCAAGAACACTTAAGAACACTCAAGAACAGTTCAAGAACACTCAAGAACCCTCAAGAATTGAAGGGATTGCGAAGAAGAAGGCTAGAGAGAGTCAAGAGGGACTAGTATGTTCTTGATTTGGGATGAACACAATGTGAACATTAGGGGTCCTTTATATAGAATTCAAAATAGTGAAGAATGGTAAGTTTTTGGTGCTTTCTTTGTAGGAAACTTGCCAATTATTCAAATTTTTATGCCCCCCAAGCATAGAAAAATAGCAAGTGAGTTTGGAATTTGGAAACACAATTTTTCAAAATTTTCAAGTGAGTTTCAAATTTTTTAGATTTTTTTTTGAAATTTTTTTCTTATTTTCGGTTATTTAAGTTCAGTTTAATCGGAGCATTAAATCTGGACCGTTGGATTTTCCTCGATCGCTGCATCAGATCACGGTTAGATTTTTCAGGTCAGCTGTGGGTCGTTGGATCGTTCTCGATCGCATCAACACATATGATCTGATCTTAATCAATAGATTTCCTCGAACGCAGCACGATCATCAAGGATCTAAGATGTTCACCGTCGGATGAGCTTTGAACA
This sequence comes from Tinospora cordifolia, assembly GCA_030144865.1. Lineage (NCBI taxonomy): Eukaryota > Viridiplantae > Streptophyta > Magnoliopsida > Ranunculales > Menispermaceae > Tinospora > Tinospora cordifolia. The sequence goes on along the minus strand of JAJIYU010003088.1, from coordinate 15,734 downwards.
CAGCACAAGTTCGCGATCATCAAATCTGATCCGTCCGATTGTCCTCGAGCACAGTACGCGGATCTGGTTCGCGATTAACGAAGCAAACCTCGGTCGTCGGATCGAGTGAACTTAATCTTGGACCATTGATCAACCTCGAGTGACGCATTGCTTTGCGATCGATCGAAGACGTCTCGAATCCGGGCCATCTGATTGTTCTCGAGTGCAACACCATTCGTGATTGATTCCTGCGGCTTTGATCTCTACCGTTGGATGGATCTCGAGCACAACATCCGATCTTGATCACCGATCCGGGCCGCACGACGAACCTCGAGTGCAGTGTAATTCGTGGTCAGAGGATCAAATCTGAGCCGTTAGATGAGGCAAATCATTTCTGGGTCGATGATTTCAGTGATTCGGTGCTCCTGGGCGCTGTTTTGGGCTTCGATTTCATTCATTGGATTTTGCAGATTTGTTTTGGACCGTTAGATGCAGTTTCTAATTACCAAATTTGATTTTTAATGTTGCTATTATCCAAAAATTGTCAATTGGACACTTTCTAATTGATGAAAACTTGATTTTCTTGCATATTCTCTTCTATTTTATGATCTTACTAATATTTTCTCCTTTCTAATTATTTATATTACATTTATTAGATATTTTTCTATTTCTTTAATATATTTAATGTCAATAATTAAATAATCTACATTTTTCATTTCATGTATTTTTATTTATTTCATATTTTATTTTCAGATAATAATTTATGTAATTATAAATAAATATTTACATAATGTTCAATTTATTTTTAATAAACGCACGTACTATATTTTTATTTAATTATATAAATTTTTCTATGTACATATTCCTATAATATGTAGTATTAACACAAACCTTATTCATACACATATTAACCTATATGTGTATCTATATTTTATTTCTAGTTATTTCTTAAGCAATTTTTTAAATTTCATAGTTAATTCTACTAAATTAAAATTTTCATTTAATTATTAAATTAAGGTCTTATTTGCCTAATTTATATTATATCTCCAATATATTTTATTTTTTCATCTACCAATCCACAATTTTTACCCAAAAATTTCTTAAAGTCTTTGAATTTAATTCACTTAACTTATTTTATTTATTTTAAATTATTTGACAAAATTCTGGGGTATTACAAGAGAGAAGTAGATCAGGCAGTGGACAGGGCCATGATGAGCCGGTACCCGACAGAGTCTTCTCAACCTCCCAGACGACTTCCAGTACCAGCACAAACGTCTACACCAACGTCTGTACCTGATGATGCAGGGATCCCGGTGACAGTACCCCTTGAGAGTCCAGCACAGATGGCTAGCAAGTCTGCCAGTTATAATAAAGAGCAGAATGACCTAGCTATAGAGTTTCAAAAGCTGCGTCCTAGCCAGTTTTAGGGACAGACAGATCCTATTGTAGCAGATAGATGGTTCATAGAGATGGATAAGCATCTGACGTTGCTAGGGGCGACTGGACCGAGGAGAGTGGCTTTGGTAGTACATCAGATGGTGGGACCAGCCTACCACTGGTGGAGGATGATAGTGGCAAATCCGACCATTGATGAGTAAGTGATGACCTGGGATGAGTTTTAGACACTGTTTTATGATATTTTCTTCTCGTCAGCACGGAGGTCCCAGATGCAATCAGATTTTATCAGGCTGACGCAGAATACATTGACTATGACAGAGTATGAGCACAAATTTACAGAGCTATCGAGATTCTGCCCAGAGATGGTAGTAGATGAGTTACTGAAAACGAAGAAGTTTATAGAGGGTTTGAGGATGGAGATTAGGAGAATGATCACGCCTCTGAGATTGACTATTTTTGGAGAGGCGGTTGTGAGGGCCCAACATGTAGAGAAAGACATAGAGTTTGGGCAGTCGCTCAAGAGTAGACAGAAGAGACCATATTCAGGTCAGACATCTGGAGCCCCGCAGCAGAGGAGTGATCGACGACGACCAACTAGAGCACCTATTGCTAGTGGTCAGGCCAAGACTTCAGGGTAGCAGCAGCCAACCGGATCAGGTCAGATTAACACCGAGCAGAGGGAGCAGGATAGAAAGTTAGGATTGTGCTTCTTATGTGGCCAGCAGGGACATATGGCTAAAGATTGCCCTACTAGAGATCCAACACCAACACAACAGCAGTCAGGGCAGGGACAGAGTAGTCGGCCACAGCAGGAGCAAATACGGTCCTAGACAAGACAGAGAGAGCAGGCCAGACTATATGCAGCAGAGGCCCAGACAGCCCCAACTCCTGCGGTTGATGGTATGTTTTTGTTGTTTGGTGTTGTTGTGCATGTCTTGTTTGATTCTGGTGCCACACGGTCCTTTATTTCAGAAGATTTGGTGAGTAAATTGAGACTTGTCATGAGTCCATTGGTATTACCATTGGATGTTACCACGCCGATAGGCGAGACAGTGAGCTCAGGGAAGTACTATGGAGTTGAGTTCAGATTTGGAGACCAGCTGATTCCTGCTAATCTCAATTTACTCCATTTCAGTGGCTACGACGTGATATTGGGAATGGACTGCCTAGGAGTCCATTCCCAATATCAGGCACAGATTGACTGCCAAAGGAGGAGAGTCACTATACAGTTGTCATTAAGAAAGACATTAAGGATCGATGGGGATATTTGGAGACTGCCTAGGAGTCCTACACTTGCTTTGTTGTATGCTATTCAGTGGAAGGGAGACTTCAGGCAGCTAACGGATGAGGATGCAGAGGGGACCACAGATATTCACAGTATTCTTGTGATACAGGATTATATAGATATATTCCCAGAGAATCTACCTGGACTTCCACCTCATAGACAGGTAGAGCTTAAGATTGAGTTGCATCCCTACACAAATTTCATTGCTATTCCACCCTATAGGATGGCACCTGTGGAGTTGATAGAGTTGAAGACTCAGTTGGACGAGCTCATGGCGAAGGGATTCATCAGACAGAGTGAGTCGCCATGGGGAGCTCCAGTCGTATTTGTGAGGAAAAAAGACGGTTCCATGAGGCTATGCATAAACTACCAGAAGCTGAATAGTGTTACTATTAAGAATAAATACCTTTTACCATAGATTGATGACCTCTTTGATCAGCTCAGTGGAGCACAGTACTTCACCAAGATAGATTTGAGGTCAGGGTATCGTCAGCTGAGGATTCGGGAGTCTGATATACAGAAGACAACCTTCAAACCGCGGTATGGCCATGATGAGTTCACGGTCATGCCATTTGGTTTGACTAATACTCCAGTCACGTTTATGGACCTGATGAACAAAATCTTCAGTTATTTTCTTGACCAATTTGTAGTAGTATTTCTTGATGACATTCTGGTATATTCCCGATCAGAGACTGAGCACATACATCACTTGTAGACTGTTATGGAAACACTAAGGTAGAATAAATTATATGCCAAGTTTAGCAAGTGTGATTTTTGGATGAAGCAGGTCAAGTTTCTTGGCTATGTGGTCTTAGCACAGGGAATAGCAGTAGACCCGGAGAAGGTGCGAGCAATATTCGATTGGCAGCAGCCCACTACAGTGACAGAGATCAGGAGTTTTCTTGGGTTGACTTGGTACTACCACAGCTTTATTAAAGATTTCTCGAAATTGGCGGGTCCAATGACTAAGCTAACTAGAAAGGACGAGAAATTCATTTGGAGTGATTTGTGTGAGCAATCCTTTCAGGAGCTTAAGCAGTGGTTGACTACAGCACCGGTACTCATCACACCTATCCCTGGTGTGAGGTATACTTTGTGTACTGACGCATCCCTTAGCGGATTGGGTGCAGTGCTGATGCAGTAAGGACAGCCAGTGGCTTATGCTTCATGGTAGCTGAAGCCACATGAGCTGAATTATGCTACTCACGATCTGGAGCTTGCAGCGATCGTGTTTGCGCTGAAGATATGGAGGCATTATCTATATGGTGAGAGTTTTGATTTCTACTCAAACCATAAGAGCCTCAAGTATATATACACTCAGAAGGAACTGAACCTTCGACAGAAAAGGTGGATTGAGTTCCTTAGTGATTATGATTTTCAGTTGCACTATCATCCCAGCAGGTTGAACGTAGTTGCCGATGCTCTTAGTAGGAAGTTGAGCAGGAGGGATGAAGTGGGCCAGATGTACCAGCTAATTAGTGACTATAATCTTGGTGTAGCTACAGATGATACACGAACACGAGCATATCTGTATGCAGTGACATCTTACGCCAGATCAGTGATGAACAAAAATCTAACGTGTAGATTACAGGGCTGATAGGGGGCGTCAAGGAGGGTAAGCACACAGATTTTCGCCTTGACACAGAGGGTGCGTTGAGATTAGGGAACCGAATATGTGTTTCCAGTTCTGGACAGGCCAAAGGAACCCTAATGGATGAGGCACACTTGAGTAAGTACACTATGCATCCAGGGGGCGACAAGATGTACCAGAACTTGAAGAAGACTTTCTGGTGGAGAGGCATGAAGAGGGACATTGCCAGATATGTCTCCCGGTGTCTGACTTGTTAACAGGTCAAGGCTAAGCACAAGAAACCATTGGGTTTATTACAACCACTTTCGATTCTTGAATGGAAGTGGGATAGTATAGCAATGGATTTTGTTAGCGGCTTGCCGAGAAGTCATAAAGGGGAAGACACCGTTTGGGTCATAGTAGACCGATTGACTAAAGTGGCACATTTTCTACCTATTCGGTCTACTGATGCAGTAAGTAAGCTGGGAGAGCTTTATGTGCGAGAGATTATGCGATTGCATGGTGTTCCCAGTACCATAGTTTCAGACAGAGACACCAGATTCACGTCTCAATTCTGGTAGAGTCTACAGAAGGAATTGGGGAGCAGATTGACCATGAGCACAACCTTTCATCCACAGACAGATGGGCAGTCAGACAGGATCATACAGATATTGGAGGATATGCTGAGAACATGTGCCCTAGACTTCAGAGGAAATTGGAGTAAGCATCTACATCTTGTCAAATTTGCATATAATAATAGTTACCAGGCAAGCATTAAGATGGCTCCATATGAGGCACTGTACGACAGGCCCTGTAGATCACCATCCTGTTGGGCAGAGTTTGAAGACCAGGTACTCACTAGACCCGAGTTAATTGAGGAGATGAGTTTACAGGTGAAGCAAATCCAAAGGAGATTAGTTACAGCACAGAATAGGCAGAAAAACTATGCCGACAAGAGGAGAAGACCTCTAGAGTTCCAGAACGGTGATCAAGTATTTTTGAAGATCAGCCCACAGAAGGGGATCAGACGGTTTGGAGTGAAGGGGAAGTTATCGCCTCGCTACATCGGTCTTTTTGAGATTGTTAGACAAGTTGGTGCGTGTGCATATGAGTTAGATTTGCCGAATAGATTGTCCTCAGTACATAAGGTGTTCCACGTTTTGATGCTCTGGAAATATGAACCAGACCCATTCATGTTTTACATCTGGACAAGATCGTATTTCGAGATGATGCTACTTACGAAGAGCCAGTAGTGCAGATTCTTGATCGTAAGGTGCAGAGTCTCAGGACTAAGGACATTCCTTTAGTCAAAGTTCTGTGGAGGCATCATAACCTAGAGGAAGCGACCTGGGAACTTGAGAGTGAGATGCAGAAGAAATACCCAGACCTCTTCGCCAGGACAGATTGATTGGACACATTGTTTAGGTACTTCTCATTTAAATTTCGAGGACGAAATTTCTTTTAAGGGGGGCAGATTGTAATCACCGTAAGTCTTATAATGCGTCCACATCAATATAAATTTTTGAAAATTCTAAATAAATATAAAAATAATTGGAAACTTGTTTTTAATGATCATTGTATGTTATTTAACCAAGATAAAATAAATTAGAACATTCGGATGGTTAGAAACGTGAGAAAATTGCGAAATCTGGAACAATTACGCATAGACCACAGTCCACATGAGTCCTACCGCGGTCCTTGGGGAGGAAAATCTGGGAAAAAGGGGCAAACAACACTGTCGACTGCGGTCCCTACAGGCCAACTGCAGTAATCAATAGAAAGACACGAAAAAAATTTAGGTCACATGGGTGACCACGGTCCGTAAAGTGCTGACCGCGGTCCGTAGAGTGCCGATCGTGGTCCATAAAGTGATGACCGTGGTCCACGAAGGAAAATTTGTCCGATGACCGAGGTCCGTCTGGCTCTGACCGCGGTCCATGTGCGATCTACATATACATTTCAAGCTCTGATTTTCTCATTTCGCATTGAAACTATTTGGGATTCGGAGGAGACGACTTGAGGGCGATTTGAAGGTGAGTTCTTTGATTTCCTTTGCGTTTTTCTTTAAGATTTGATCTCATCTAGAGTAGTTATCAATGGTTAGTAAATCAAAATGATGGAGACCCATTTAAGACCTTGTGTTGTAGGTTTAGTGGCTAGAAACCAAGCCAAACGTGGTGAACACTTTTCATTTCCTTGTGTGTGTGTGTTGGACACTAGTGTGGATGATTTGTGATGGTTGTTTAGTTGTGGAATTGAAGGGGTTGATTTCATTGAAACAAAATCTCATTTTTTAAGGCTTGAATCAAGGGGTTTCAATGAATAAACAATGTAAGCAACCATTCCTTAGCTGGTTTTTTATGTTTGAGTGATTTTGGGTGTCCAAAACACTAGACTTACGTACACATGTGAAATCCCACTATTGGGTGAGAAATTGTTGGTAGATCATGGTCCACACAAGACCGACCGCGATCGACAGGTGCAAATTGTGCTTTTGGAGTGTTTTGTGTACACTCTGAAACATTGAATGATACTAGACCCCTAGAATTAGGTGAAAAGAGTATTAAGAGCCCAAAGTAATGTATCTTTACTGTCTAATGATGCAGATTGTCGGTATTGGACTATTGTGCGAGGAATGACAATCTAGCAGTTTTTCGGCGTGTACAGGTGGGGTTGACTATCTCTTCCTCACTCTTTAGTATTATGCGGATGTTGGATACGGAATATGATTCATGTTTAAATTCCTGTACTTAGTACCATGCTAGGAATGTATGACTTGGGTGGAATGATTGATATGATATCCTGATGATTGATTACTCGCTTTCTAGTACTAGGATATTATGATTAGCTTAGTGATTGTTTGTTTTCTTTGCTTAGGTTAACATTTTGAATAAGCATGTTTATATGTTGCGTGGAATGAAACTCATGATTGCAAAACTAAAGAACATTAAAGGTTTATTAAGAACTCCACGTACCGGGGTGATGGATGGGCACTAGTACATCACGTAGATGTTATCTAGTTGTGACCAGGACGTCGTCGTGGGTATCCCCAACAAGGCCAAACTGCGAGCAACCGTATGAGACCCTCGAATTTGGAAAGTCATGAGGATTTTGCCCTTGGTTTTAGTATCTTTTTGGGTAGTGGTCTCAGAGGTAGATTTCTGTTTTACAAAGAAGTCATGCCTGATTGTGTTCAGGACCACAATTGGGATACTGAGGGTGGTTCACTCTTTCGGTTAATTCCTAATATCAAATGGTAAATTCCTGATATTAGAGCGCAACGGATAAACGGACTAAGTGTTTGAAACGCCCCAAATGTTTTGAAATTGTTTGCATTTCCGTATGTTCATTTGTATAATGCTATTGATGTGTAGGGGAGATCCGCTGGGCTTTCGAGCTCACCCCTTTTTTATTTTACAGGTACTCATGGGCCCAGCGCACAGTAAGGATGCAGACTGGAGACTGGAGGATGTATAGAGAGAGAGTAATATTTTTGTTAAACTGTCTCTCTGTTTTGAACAGTTTTTATTATGTATATTTTGGATTTGGACCAAAGGGTCATTTATCATATTTTTGTATATGTATCTACAAGACTATTTTACTATCTTGAACACTGTTTTATTTTGATTGATAAACTGACAATTTTTTTTAGATATTGTATGTTAAATAGTGTTCAATGATTTAGAAAGATTTGATCCAAAAAGTGTTTCTGCTACTATTATCTTGATTTCCAGTATAAATATGATTTTGAACATCCAGTAGATTTGATTTGAAATTAATTACTTAGTGAAGCATGAATAAAATGATTATCTAAAATTAAGAAATGATTTGAACCTCGTGTATAGAGGTTTGTGGAAAGATGATGATGACTGTCGCACGCCCGGTGCCTCGGCGGACCACGCGCAGAGCTTGGAGCCGCGTGACACCCAACGACAGTGCCTTAGATTGACAGTTATGATGTCAATCTAAAATGCCATATCTTATGTAAATGTTTATTATAGTTTAGAATTCATACTATGCATGCAATGTTATGATTAGTATGTCTTATGTGACTAAGCACAATGAATTGTCTATTTATATCCATTGCCATCAATATTGGATACTGAAATTGTAAAAATGCTTGTGGTCACTAATTTAAGACAATTAAGTGAATGAACCACATATCGACACAACGATAAGATACTACAGTCAAGTCCGACATCATCATGGGTATTCCTAGCCTTAGCATTTTGAGTGTGTAACGAGCTTTCGAGCATTACATTGAATATTCTAAGTTAGAATGCCATGAAAGAAATCTTTTTAGTCTTAACATTAACTTAAATAATGGAAGCATTGAAATGCTTATTGTTTTGCAAGTGCTTGCATGTTTATATTTTGACTATTATAATGCTCGAGATGTTTTGTATAAAATCCACTGAGTTCTTGAGCTCACCCCCACTAATCTCTTTTCAAGTAACCCTTAAAAAGACACTTATGTTGACAAGTGAGGACCTACATTTTTGTAGTCATGATACACCTCAAGGTTGAGGTTGTGCAGGAGTAACGTACTTGTTGTCTCCTAGTTTGTAGGGCATGTGACCCACATTTAATTCATGTTTGGTCATTTTAATTATTGACTTTGGCCATGGGGCCAAGTATTATCTATTTAACTCATGTGAACTCAGGCACGGGGTTAGAGGATTTTATTTATCTTGGAGTTTAATCATGTTACTGTTTTCAGACATGTCATCCCTATTTTAAATCATGCATGATAATATTATTTATGTTTCCGCACTCCGATGTTTTATTGGGACGGTGTGAGGAAGGAAAGAACATAAGGATGTTCCCAAATATTGAAAGCAGAAGTAACCACATCGTTTGACGTGATTCCTTCTTGAGGCAAGAGACGAAGATGCCCAATCAGTGGTGTATGCAACACGATTCGAAGGGTCGGGGTGTTACAATTTTACAATTTATTTGTGGGCTTGATTAAAGTAATGTTTTTCATTCATGAACTATATCATGATAAATTAATTGGTCATTTTATTATTAAATTAAAATTTAAGACTTAATTTAATATATCATGCACATTTTGCATGATAATCAAATCAATTTATTTTCATTAATGATACATAAATCCCGATTCTATATATGTTGCTATTTTGATAGAAGGTATGTTATTTTCTTAATATTTAAATCCATTTTCCAGAAAGTTGAATTTCCAATTTTTTTTTCCTTTTTAATATTTCATTTATTGATTTATTTATAATTTATATTATTTTCATAAATTCTACTATTGGACTATTTACTAGTTTATTTATCCAACCACATACTCATAACTTATAAGTATTATGATCTTCACCTACTTAGGTTATTCTCTATTAATTAATTGGCTGATTTCTATTTTCTTTTAATTACGCTATATATATATATATATATATATATATATATATATATATCTGTGTGTGTGTGTATGTATTATTTTTTCTTTCTACTCAATTCATTTTATCTTATTTATTATTTACTATTCTACCTTAGACATATGTTACATTTATCCCTTGGCCTATATGAAATATTTATTTATTTTAATTTAAATCTCAAATTTATAACATCATTTCCTGTCACTAATTTTTTTCAAAAATGATTTTAATTTATTTTTTATGTTATTTTCTCCTTGTTCCCTTTTTTCGCTTAATAATTTAAAATGGACATGTATATCAATATATACACATGTATGCATTTTATAAATTTCCAAAATTTATTATTTGTATTTATTTTTAGCTAGATTTTTTGAAATCTAATTTCGTGGAATGTTTTCCTATTAATAATTTCATAAATGTATTCTTTTCACTATTTCACTATATTTTACCAATTAGACCATTTTTTAATCTAAAAATTTTATTTTTATTTAAATAACGCTGTAAAAATTATTTTTCACTTGTTTTTAATTAAATTTTCAGAATTCTAATTTTACTAGAATTTTGGTCTATTAAAAATCTAATAAATGTAAAAATCATGTTTTTTTTTCCTAATATTCATAACTATGTTCTAAATCTTATTCAGGCATGTATTTTGAATCACCTAAATGCAAGAATAGAATTCCATCAATAGCTTTTACATGATAAAGCTTTATTTACAAGCATATTTCCACAATTGATTAAAGATTTTAGCAAAACTACTGACAAAAAACAATTTTAATCCCTATACACACTTATTTGATGATTAAAAATAAAATGAGTGCTCATTGTTTAATTTCATGTAAAAATCTAAACACAAAATATTTTCTTTTCATTTTCCTAACTCTTAAAAACATGTATTAACGCAAGACATGATTAATCAATAAAAAATGAAGGTTGAGAGATTATGCCCAATAAATCTATTTCTCTCTATTTCATTTTCTGACGACGGATTTCTCTACCAGCAACGTTTCTTCCTCTCTCTCTATCTCTCTCTCTCTTTTTTTTTTTTTTTGGTGAAACGTGATGATGCTGAAATGTGAGGGAGTCCTTCAATGGCTACCATCCAAAACATTATGAAGGAGAAGGAGGAAAGAATGAAAATCAAACATTGGATTGATCTTACCTCTGTTTGTTCACTGGATCTTGATCTCTGAGAATGACCCATGTTTTTGTGACACAAAATTTATGAGTTCGATATATGTATTAACATGTATTTTTTAAAATTTTTAATGAAAGTAAATGAATTTTTTCATTTTTCTCTAATTTTACCCATTTAATCGAAGGAAATTAGATTAATTGATTAATATCATTTTGAAAAAAGAATACATTAATTATTGAGGAAATGTTATTTTTCAAGAGAAAATATGGTTTTTTGAGTGATTGTTTAAATTTTTGGAAGGAATAATGAATTTTTGGTTAATTATTTGATTTTTTTAAGATAAAAATGTTAATATTTGGGTAAAATATGAAATTTTTAGGAAATAAATAAATAAGTAAATTTATAAAAAAATTGAGAAAAATGATCAATGAAAGAATAATCTAAAAAAAGAAGGAAAAAAAAAAGAAAAAAAAGGGAACATAAAGGAAAAAAAAAAAAGAGAGAGAAGCGGAAAAAAGGGGAAGCCCACGAAAATGGGCCTGGTGCAGGCTGGACCATGGCTCATGGGCTAGACCATTTCTTCCTTCCCTTCTCTCTTTTCTCTCCCACTTTCGGCAAACCACAAACCGAGAAATCATGGTCACCCTTAGTTTTGAAGCCAGATTTTCAGCCTCTGACACCGCTACCAACCAAACCTTGAGACTTCAGCCGGCGGGGCATCACGCCAGGCTACCCCCAAGTGACGTGGGTGGCCACGTGGCATCATTTGGGAAAGATCAAGAAATTTGTTACACAGATAGAACATAAAGTTGAAAATTTGACTAAGTGTGGGAAAATTAGGAATTTTGACCAAATTGACCTATTTTGACCTAATTTGATCTAAATTGACTAATGTTGACTAATTTTGATTAATTGACCAATTTTGACTAAATTTGACTAGTTGACCAAATTTGGCCAAATTTGACCGAGTCAAGTTTGGTGTAATACCCCAAAATTTTCAAATGCATACACATAAAAAATGGCTTTTAAAAAATTATGAAAAAAATGTAAAAATGTTTGAAAACATGTTTTAAATAGTTATTATATGGTATGGTATAAAAATAAAATAACTTGGAATGTCAGATAATGGAAAAGAACGTCAAAAAAATGAAATATCATACTGTTGACCGCGGTCACTGAAGGCCGACCACGGTAATCAGTGGAAAATTACAAAAAAAAAAATTAGGTCGTATGGGTGAACGCGGTCCATAAAGTGTCAACTACGGTAATTGCACAAGATTTAAAAAGATTCAAGCCTTCGATTCGTCATTTCACGCACAGAATTTCCCAAATCGTTCCAGAGATTCAGAGAAGTGATTCAGAGCTGATTCAAGGATGATATAAAGATCTAAGGTAGGAATCTGAACCTCTTAATCATTTCAGTTTCAACTCTGCATATTCATTCATATTCAGTATCCAAAAATGAGGGTTTGAGGGCTTTGATGCATAAGACGATCTAGAACCATATAAGCTCGGGTCTTCCTTTTAAACCGAGAGTTTATTGATTTAGAATGAAATTCTGAAAGTTTTAACTATTCAATTGCAGTTTTTGATGGATCCAAAAGAGTTTCATCTATCTGGAGGATTTCTGAAGGTGTAAATCCTTTGATAGGTAATAACTCTCTATCCGCTTGTGTTTTGAAGTAGTCACTAGTTTTAAATATATTTTATTTTGAATTTGGAAGGAAATGAATGTAGTTTCGCGTGTTGATGCGATGAAATGAGAAATCTAAATTTTTGGGAAAAAATCTTTTATTTGGAATTTGATATGAATGATCTAGATTGGATATCTATGATGGTTATTGATGTAGTTTGGAGATCTTGAGAAATTTGGAGAATTGAATTTGAAAATGTGGATTTTAGATTGACTAGTGGTGAGTGTCAAGGAGCGGCACAAGGGTTGATTCGACATATACAGGTGGGTGAAACTTCCTTGCTCATTAGTATTATGCAGGCATAGGATATGAAATGTGATGATTGATTACATTCTTGTACTTAACATCATGCTAAGAATGTGTGAACTGATTGGAATGGCTGCCATGATATCATAATGCCTGGTTATATGCTTTCTAGAGTTATGAGTTGCTGAAATGTCTATTAAATGGTTTATATGATTTATTTGGCACAGGATAACACATGTTATGTTGTACGATTTGAAAACCTTGTTTTGAAAAACTAAAGAAGATTAGTGGTTTATTAATTAACTCCATGTACCGAGGTGATGGATGGCCCGCAGGTGCATCACTTAGATTATGATCAGGGTGCAGTCAGGGCGTCATTGTAAGTATTCCCGAACTGGGCCAAACTGCGAGTGGTTGTGTAATCCTCGGATTTGGGATATCACATTAGTTTCTATATGATTTCCATATTTGCATGGATCATGGTCTCAGAGGTAGACTTCTATTTGATAAAGATGTCGCACCTAGTCGTGTCCAGGACCACAAGGGGAATACCAAGGGTGGTTCACTCTTTCGGTTAATTCCTGACAGTGTTCAAACGGATCGACAGAAATAACCAATTAAGTGATTGAAACGCCTTAATGTAATGAAATTGTATGCATGGTTTGTATGCTGGTCTGTATAATGCTAGTGATGTGTAGGAAAGACCCACTAGACTTTCGAGCTCACCCCATTTTCATTTTTCATGTACTCATGGGCCTAGCACTCAGTGAGGATTGACCGACCTGGAGACTGGTAGAGAGTTTTGCGAGATGTTTTATTTTGAACTCTATTTCAAAGTTTATGTATTTTGAACATGGGCATGTTGCCTAGTTAGTTATCATTTTGTATAAATAGAACTGTTTATATTACCAAACACTATTTGAAACTTTGGCCAATGAGTCTATTATTTTGTTTATGTATATGTTGAACATATATTTCATAGTTTGAAATATTATGAATGAATAGTGATGCATTCAATGATTTCAGACGAATATTTTGATATTTGAAAGCTTCTGTAGGTACTTTGATTTTCTGTATTATTTCCTATGAAATTCCGGTGATGTAATTTTGAAGGTTATTTGAAAACTTATTGAAAGTTATTTGACAGTAAATCTCGTGTAAGAGATTGTTTTACTTTGAAACGAACAAAGAAAAGAAATTATTTGACTTGAACATAAAAGAAACGGAAAACGAACAAAGTCGCACGTCCCGACGCTCCGGTGGGCACACACACCAAGCTGTAATGTCGTGCGATGCTCGACTATAAAGCTGCGAAGGGCTCGACGCAGGGGCCGGGGTGTGACATTTGGGTTGACAGAGATTAGTTAGGGACAGTAGAACTAGAATTGAGTTACATTTCATAAAGGAACTGCAATTGAGTTTAAATGACGTAGATGTAAGACCTTGAAATCTCACGAATGTATACACGTTGGATCAAAATAAAAATATAAAAATGAAAGGTATGTTTGTAGAGAAATGAGAATTTAAAATAATTTAACAAAGAAAAATGCTTGTGAGTAGGAATTAAAAAAATTGATAAAATAATAACAAATATTATTATTTATGCCCTGGTAGTAAATTGAAATGATGATTGGTATTTGACAATCATAGATAAAATATAAATAGTTCTTAGATGAATTACAATGATGAATCATAAATAAAGACTGTTCAAAAAATAAATAATAATCTTCACAATACGCATAAAAATTAGATTTTTAAAATTAATAATATTTAAGTTAAAAATATGATGTTCACAAAAAAAATCAAAGATCAAAAATAATTATTTAAATATATGCCTAGACTATGGTTGGGTAATAAAACATCAAATACTAGTTGATGGAATTATTGGTTGATTTAAAATCAAAGATTGACTTAAGAAATAAAATCAAATATGGGTTTGAAAGACAAGAATGGAATATTGGTTGATTGAAAAAAAAACAAAAATAAAAATAAAGATGAAAACTTGCTTGATGGAATTATTGGTTGAAAATAAAAAAATTCTAAAAATCTCGTGAAGAATGAAGAACAAAGAGGAAAGCATGATTTGAAAAACAAAAAAAAGAGAAGAATTTGGTTTTTTGTTGAATTGGGGATTTGATTTAGGTGAGAACAAGAACAAAAAGCAAGAAGAAAGAAATCCAGAAATTTTTGTGATTTGGGTTTTGATGTGATGATCAAAAGAACAAAAATTTCAAATCTAAAATCTTTGCTGGTTTGGAACGAAGATGAAGAACGTGATTTGTGGGTTTTTGTGTTCGATGATGTGTATTTTGTGATTTACGGCAATGATTGATGTGGGGCGTTGATTTTGGTTTTGGAGGTGATGATCAAATGAAAGAACGAAGAAGAAAACCCCAAATTTGAAAGTTGTTGCTGCTGACCGTGAATCTTGAACAGAGAGGATGAAAAGAAGATCAAAGCAGTTGTTGCTACTGCTGCTGCTACCGGACAATGAAGACGAAGAGTAGCAGTTGCTACTGCATCGTCATGCGAAAAGGGAGAAGACGGAGGAGCAGCAGATTGTGTTGTGCGATCTGGTGTGTGAGAAGAAAAATCGCAATTGTGTGATCTAGTGCGAAGAAGGCCAAAGAAGGAGATCGAAGCTCTGTGTTTGTGCGTTGCTGCTGCTGCTGGACGAAGGAGAAGAGATTTGGGGCGTTGCTGCTATGCTATAAATCGCAAGCAAAAAAGAGGAACGAAGTGGTCGTGCTCTGTTGGTCCGTGAAGAAGAAAGAATGACGAAGGGTGTTGTGTTTGGCACGTAAAAATGGGGGTTGCATCCTTGTGATGAAGAAGAAGAACCACGAAGAAGACGCAGAAACTGCGACGTCTGGCACGCAAAAGAGATCGAACCAGCAACTGTTGTTGCGTTTACTTGCGAGAAGAAGAAGGGTATGCCCTAGTTTTGAATCCAAATTCGCGAACAATTAATTATTTTTTGTTATAAATAATAATAATAATAATAATAATAATAATATATTGAATG
>JAJIYU010003087.1:0-27880 GCA_030144865.1 Tinospora cordifolia | reverse complement strand
TGTCCACAGAAATAACAATCCATTGTATCTTCCCTTCAAATACTTCTTTAGCTTCCTGCATCATCCCACACTTGGCATACATGTCCACAATTGCATTACCCACAAAGACGTATTCAAGGAGACCACTACGCATGGCATACCCATGCACTTGTTTCCCTTGCTTAAATGCTCCAACCGAGGCACAAGTAGGAAGAATGTTAACAAGACTCACAACATCGGGTCGAAGCTTTGCATCCTCTTGATGCGCCAGAACAAACACGTCTAACGCTTTGATTGGGTCTCCACTCTGCATATAAGCAGCCACGATGGAATTCCAAGAAACCTGGTCTCGTATCCCTCTCTCAGACAATTCATCAAACACCTGGCGTGCCTCTTCCAAAGCACCACAACGTGCATACATAGAGACCAACACATTTTAAACAAACACATTCGATTCAAAGCCGTTGACACACATAAAAGCATGAATCCCAGTACCGATAGGGAAAGAGGGCAGCTCGCCAACATCTCAAATCCTAGTTACCAGTCCTTCGTTCCTCCCCCTCAATCTTCTTCCTTTCCTTCCTTCCCTCTGGCGTTAGAACCTCATGAGCCATACTAACCGCCTCCTCCTCCCCCTCTTCCTCCGGCGCAGCAATCGCAATATTATTCGTCCTTGTAGTTTTATATCACGGTATATTTGATAATACTTAGCAAAGTACGAGATATGTGAAACTTTGTAAAAAGTTGCCTGAATTAATGAAAATATATTTATTTTTATAGTATTTTCTGTAATTTGCACTATAAAAAATGAGCTTAGTGGGTCTACTTAAGTTGAGTATGCTAGTTGGGTGGAGTCGAGTTGGGCTTTTTTGGTTCTGATGTGACATAAACCCCAGCCTAACCTACGGTGTTCAGGTTTTATTTCTCTTGGACCTTAGGGCATCCGCAATGCTGGTGCATTGAGCGCCTTGCTGGCGCTCAATGCACCAGCGCCTCGTCAGGCGCTCGTTGCTGGGCATCTGACAAGGCGTCTGTGCCTCGAGCGCTCGGTTCAGACCGAGCGCTCGGGGCCCTTTTTTTTAAAAATTTTTTTTTGTTTTTTTTTTTTAAGTAGGGCGCTGCAACTGCAGTGCCATATATATAGTTATATATATATATTTATATACAGTTATATATTTAGTTATAACTATATAGTTATATATATAACTTTTATATATAATTATTTTAAATAATTAATTTTTATAATTAAAAGTTTTTAACTATTTTAAATAATCAAAATTAATAATTTAAATAAAAAATAACAATATATTTATTTTTAATTTATAAAATAAAATAAAAAAATTATTTTAAGTTAAAATAAAATTAGAATTATTTTAAGTTAAATAATATATATATATATATATTAAATATAATATAATAATGATTAGTAACATTTAAAATTTAACATTTTTAATTGTTTATTAAAAAAGTAATATTTAAATTAAATAATTATAAAAAATCTACTTTTATATAAATTAAAATAATTATTATCTTTTTAATTTAAATGAGAATAATACGTATTTTGAAAAAAAAATATTTTATAAATAAAATATTATAGTTAGTGTATTTAATGAATTGATGTGATTGTGGGACCCATACAGTACAGTCTAATAAACTATTAGCATTGTAGGTAATGAATGAATGATGTAGATGATGAAAGTGATGAGGTGAATGATTTATTGAGCTCATGCATTGCAGATGCTAGAGCTATGTGGATTTCCGACCCATTTTGTTGGGTCAGTCGGGTGTTTTGATCAAACTGCAAAGCGAACCATCTTTCTCCTCAACGATTTTTGTACTTTTAGACCAGCCATGGTTTCTCTTCGCTTCTCTTTCTTGTTTTCTCAGCCCACCAAGCTTCCTCGCCATTCCGATGCCTCCACCACTCGCTCCGTCGCCGGCGTCTTTGTTGCAGCTGCCGCCGGCATTGGGATTGGAATTGGTCTTGCCATTTCCGATAAAATCTCAAATCAGAGAGACCCATTTCTTCAAAAAGCTTTGGATTTCTTCATCTCACATGATCGACCCAATAACAATACTGTGTTTTCTCCGTTGTGGGGTTGTCTGTCTTTGGCTGGTAGTCAAACGGCTGAAACCGTCGTTGAATCCAAAACTGGTTCTTCGTTTCCGGCCGTTTTGAACGACAACCGTCGGTTGCTTGGAATTGGGTTAAGGAAGAAGAGCGTTTTCGGGTTGAAGAACATTGATGTCTATGCTTTTGGTATTCCTGTTCCTCCCTCTTTGGTTTAACTTGATGTTACATGCATTATGGGTCTAAGCAAAATCATGGGCTGTGTTGCATCGACTTGATGGTTTTGAATGTTATTTGATCTTTAATTTGCATAGCTATCAATGAAGATCGTAGACATTGCAAAACTTTTATTGTTTATATTTCAGTTTTTTTTTTTTAGCTCAATTGGGAAAATTTCTTTGTTCTTCTTGCGATGTTTGGGAGTTTTTAATTCTGTTGCTATACTAGTTTGAACAGAATTCGCTAAGCAAGTAGGTCGAGAAATAAAAGAAATAGCAATTTTCTAAATAATTGTAGGATAGGACTCATAACTCAAACTCAATTTGAGAAAATATTTTTCCTGTTACTTGATCATTCTATCAAGTGGTTAGTCAATAGTTATTTTTCAAGTAGTTATATATTTCTTAGTTGACTTGGATTCGGTTTAAGAATGAGCCCTGCGGCCGTTTTAGTCTTTTGGCGTGTGACTGTAGGGAGCTTACCCCAAGTATTAGTCGGTTGAGCTGGTTGAATACCATTTTGATTACTGCAAGAAAAAAAAAATCTCTTTATTCCATGTTGCCGTAATCTTCTTCTCTCGATTGTTATTGTTAATTTTGTCAATAATAACTTTAAATTCTTTACTAGCTTATCTAATTCTTTTTCTTACAAGTATCCAGACCATAATAATTGTTTCAAAAGGAAATCAATCTTACGGAATTATGCAGCGCTTATTATAGACAATCATCTGAAAAACCACTTGAAAATACAGTTCTGCATTTATCACAGATTTGTATGGTATCCATATACCAATTGCAGGCAGTACTATCTGGTAGAAAAAGAAAAAGAACCGTATAACTTCATTCTTCTTTCCCCAAAGGAGAAAGCAATCAACCCTTGATGATCAGGCAGAGGGTATTCCAGAATAGCCACATAAGTAACATTGAAATTGTTAAAACTTACAGCCTAGTGATTTCATCAGTGTCATGATTTTCTGATCATATGCTTGTTTTAAAGATTTGTGTTATGAGTTGCCCTTGTGCTCTTGTTCAAGCATTTTTCAGGCTTCATGTCTATCTTTTGAATCATTTCACTTACTCTGATCTGTGAAAGAAGTTCATTGCATTAGAATTATCTGCAATTTTTACAGGTGTTTATGCTAATGATGCTGATGTAAAGAGTTTGCTAAGTGAGAAATACAGCAAACTCTCAGTTACTGAACTTAAAGGAAATAAGCAGTTCCATGAAGATGTAATGGACAAGGATATAGGCATGACTGTTAGGCTTCAAATTGTCTATGGAAGATTAAGTATAGGCTCTGTTCGTAGTGCCTTCGAGGAATCTGTTGGGAGCAGACTCCAAAAGTTTGGTGGGGCAGATAACAAAGAACTACTTCAGAGGTGAGTCATTTCATTTGGCATGTAAGACATGTATCAGTTATTATTATATTTTTCCTGCTTTCCATTATATTGAACAATTTTTGTTCATTGTTGTTCTCTAAGTGACTCACTAGTTGGCTTCTCTATGATTTGGAGATCATTGATTTCTTCTCATTTCGGTTTGGGTCTTTCTTGGAAAAGCTTAGTCTAGGTAAGAGGTATCACATGAAATCTAAGAACCTTCATACTGTTTCTTCATTTAGTTCTCACTTACGTTGCCTTAGAAGCCAGGAAAGCAACTCAGCTAACGTGACTCGACCATTTCGATTTGGTTAGGTCTGGTCACATTTTATTCAAGCTGACATAGGTTAGGTTGGCTGTTGGGGTTCATTAAGTCTGACTAAATCTAACTCATTCTGATCTTCTTTATATATACGTGTATGTATATTCTCTTATGCAACACATATTAAAAACAATAATAAAATTGTTCAAAGTCTCCAAATAAGGATGCTCCCAACCCATAACCCTCATCTAATAATCTTAGATTGTTGTAGGATGATGGGTTGAATTGTAGGACAAATGCAGTGAGTAGAACAATTTGTATAAGGAGAATAGATACCTTTTTTTTTTCTTTCCAAGTGAGGCGAAAAGAAAAGGAGAAATAATTTTCAGAGAGGAAATGACTCTTCCTCTTTTCTTTCAATGTGGGATCAAAATACAATGTTTCTCTCTTTATATGTATAGGAGTAAATGTGTATGAATTAAATTGACAATTTAACATATATCTACTTTTGAGTTTATATGCATAAATCTTGACGTATATTATATATAATTGATTTTGATATTTATTTGCTTTTTGGGTAAACCTGCTTTGTAATTATAAAACTGATATTGGTACTTGGTGCCAAAAGAGAAAATATAAAATTGGAAAGGAAAATGTTTTCAATTATAAAATGGTATTATTGTCCTTTTTTTCTAGAAATACGTATGTTTAAAAATTTATAGCTTTAAAGCACTAGGTAGTAGTTTTCTATAACTATACATGTCATTATAAATGATGAATATTTGGTCTACCACTAACAAAACAAGGTGCATCTAAGTAATAATATATAGTGTGTCTGTACCTCTGTATGAAGATACACTTTTGAACTAATACATGACTATGGATTTATAATATATACATATAACTATTGATTGACATACCTATACCTGATTTTATACAATATTATATATGTATGTGTGTGTGTGTGTATTAAATTTATAGCCTCACATACTTCTATATATTTTATGTGTATGAATATTATATATATCATACAATGATGGGAAATGGGACATTGGGAAGTGGGTGGGAGAACGAAACAAGTAAAGAGAAGAAGGGGCCACAATTTCACTAGAGAGCGAGAGGGGGCTTCTTCCCCTTACCTACTTGGGGTGGGGTTTTATGTTAATAAAAACCCCTTGGAGCTTGTGGCTATAGAAAACAAGCTTGAAATCTTTTCATATTATATTATATAGAATGCATATGATGGTTTGTTTTCTTTATATATATATGTTTTTTATAATTTATTTGAATTTTTTTTTCATTTTTTTATAATGTTTCTTTTCTTGTTTGTTTGCTTCTTTTTTAACTTTTTTTATTTTTGGGCGGTTATAACTCGATCAACCTGCTTGATCCAACCTGACCTTGGGTCACAAGGTCAAGTAGCATCAGGCCCAACCTGCTGCCTGCCACCCAAGTTGTTTAGGTGCTGTAGGTTTTGAGGTTGAAAACCAACCCAACCCAACCCGATTACACCCGTGTCCCCTAGTACGGCCAATAGTGTTACTAAATGAAAAGAGACATGAGAAATGATAGCTGGTTATTCCAACTGATTAAGTAAAATATACCAATATGCTCTTTTTTTTCTTTTTCTTTCTTTTTTTTTTCTTTTTTTTTCTTTTTTTTTCTGTGCGTGTAACTAAACTCAAACACTTCATTTTGATTGTAGATTCACTTCCCTGTTTAAGGATGAATATAAAATACCAAGGGGCTCTGTGATAGAACTTTCAAGGGAGAACGGTCATTTGCTTCACATCTCAAGTGAGTTCATTTTTCTTGTGTGCTGTGGAAATTATGGTGAATAGTTGCAACAATTTGCACATCATTCTCATTTTGCTGTCGCTTTTGGTCTTCTTTTCTGTTTTATATTTGTTTTATTTTTTAAAATTCCTGATTCTATGTTTTTTCTTTAGCAACTGTTATACGCTTTTTATCATATTTTATAGCAACTCTAAGGAAAATGGGCATCTGACTTGTGAAGGACAATATGGCAGCTCATTTCTAACTAAACTTGACCTTGTATTTTCCTCATGTATTTGATTCCTCCATCATCTCCATGAAATTCATTCTCATTTCATCACTAGTGAGCCACTCGTCGAACTTAATGGCACTTATCAAAGCATGAACATATTAAACATAGATATAAAACAAAATTCAGATAACTGGTTTTCTTCCTGCTAACTTGCTAACTGGTTTTGACTATGACACTGTTTGAAACCTCTGGCAACTTCATCTCCATGCTCCTCCATGTAGAACTGTTTCTCAATGTTTTATAATGTTCTCATGCTTTTTGATGATTCCCAACAATTTCAACAAAAAAAAATTCCCCAATTTTTCACCAATTTCCGATTGATTTATTATCATTTCCTTAAAAGTCTCAATTTCCAACCTATGAACTGCAGATTCAATACCAGGCTTTGTTCAAATGGATCTAGGAGACAGTTTTGAACATTTGACCACTATTTTGCCTCATTAAATGTTCTGAGAAAAATTATCAAAAATCACATCAATGGAAACATATGATGACTTACATCAATCATTTGGTTTTTGCTTTCTAGTATTCTGTGTTCGTCTATGATTGATTCATCTAACTCATTCACTCTTCTACTTATTTAGTTGATGGCAAGGAGATTGGAGGTATCCAGAGCAAACTTCTATGTAGATCTGTTTTAGATCTTTATATTGGTGATGACCCGTTTGACGCTCATGCCAAAGAAGATGTACAGCTCAATTTGGCTTCCCTTCTCTAGGCATATATAGGTAAGATGCACATTGGGGGGAAAAAGAAAAAACCTTCTTGTGAAAACATGTTTTACATTTTCCACATTTAAATGCATTTGTTTCTTGCTCCATAGTCGTTTCTTACATTTTAGGTCCTCGAGACTTGATTCGTATCAAGAGAATGAGACATCGAATTTTACTTAAGCGAAAATGAACCATTTTCAAGCGCCAGTGAAAATTTTTAACATGGAATGTTTAATGTGCATATTGTTGACAAAGGATCGCACCCTTCTCAGCTACCCCCGTTTCTGTCACTGAAGTTTTCTTTTAGTGTCCCTTTAAATTGCTTCTATCAGAGATTGCAGTTAAAGATTTATTCCAATAGTCTTAAATTTACATTGTTTGGCAAATCACATGGGACAGTTACCTAGGTGCTTACAAACTTCTTATCTAATGGCGTCTTCAATAGCGCCCAGACAATAAGCATGCCAGCTCATTGTCTGGGCGCCATGTAATTAAAAAAATTAAAAAAGATTGTTGAGCGCTCGATCTGCACCGAGCGCTCAACAATCTTTTGCTGAGGTGGCACTCCATTGAGCACCACCTCAGCGGGCAATAAACCCCTTAGTAGAAGAAAGTGTTGCATTTGGTTTTGCAAAAACAAAACTGAAAACTCGGAAAATGGCTCTTGCTTGTCCCCTTGAAACAACTGGCTTCCTTGACAAAAAGTGAAAAAGTATTTTTCGAATCATTTGGGGCCGGACAAGTTTTGAATGTTTTTTGCGTTATGGACACAAACAAACCAAAATAATAATAAAATAAAATAAACACTTGAATCACAAGCCAAACAGGGCCTTAACCACCGCCCCTTTTATTTTGATATGAAACAAACACTGTACAGCAACAGAGAAAACTGAAGTTATGTATGTATGTGCTCTGGTGCTTCATCATATGGTGACACTGTTAGGAATTCCTCTCCCAGTAAGCCCACCAACGCGAGAATGGTCAGAAGTATTAGGAAACAACAAAGTATAAGGCATCTTAACAGGCCCAGTTCTATTCCTCAACTTAACATTCTCGTTTCTCTCTACAATCTCATTCTCAATCTGCACCAACCTGCTCCCAAATTCCCTGAATGCTGCCAACGCCTTTTTATCTGCAGTCCACTCAGGTGTATCCCTTTGACCTAAATACACCTCGTCAGAAGCGTGTTTGGACAAAATCTCTATCAGCGTCACGCCCAGAACTGTTTGAAACTGGCTTGTAATTGTTTTCAGGAATGCCCGGTCTGGGTCCAGACCCAATTCTTCGTGCTCGGCTGTTCCTGGTTCGGGCATGAACCGCCGACTTATTGAAGGCCGGTTCGGAAGGTACCCTCCGTAAGGGTACTGCCCAAAATTGATTGCTGCATGAAGGGCTGACGCAACCCATATGATGATGCTGCATGAGAGGACTAGGTCTTGAAGGGTGTCCATTTTAGGCCACCATGGCTCATCTTTCTTGTCTCCATGACCCACGGTTCGGATCTCTGTCCACCATGATTGGAGCTCTGGGTCAGCTTGGATTAGATCATCTGTTGGATAGTATATGATGCAGTAATCATGGACCCATTTTTCGATTGCAAACCAGATATCAAGACCATCAACCGCATATGGGTAGTCCTCAACTAGTAACCGTAGTTTGTGAGGGTGGTTTTCATCTGGCACTGCCATTCCTCTGCATCAACAACATTTCAATTGCTTTGCAAGAGCTAAAAAATCATAGCTAATATACAGAGATCAATAATGCATATCAGGCTACTACTAACATTTCGATGCATAAGTTTTTGGGTTTTTTTATGAATTTAATTTATATACCTTTTGATAAGATCTGCTGGGAGTGCTTGTTCTGTGAAAATCCATGATTTGTAACTTACTGAGGACATTTCTACCGAGTAGTTTGCTGGGAAGACTGTTCTTTCAAGTGCACCGCCAGCGTTGAGTAGGGTTTGCCGAGCTAATGCGTTTATGTTCATTGTATCCTTGAAGTGAGGATGAAGAAGTTTGTAGACTGGATGAAGAACACTTAACTGTCTGTTGGTGGCAATTATGAATGGTTCCATTGTTGCGTGGGTGTGAAGCCTGCAAGAGCAATAAAAATACGTCAAAAAAGTAAAAACTAGTAAAAGCTATATGAGAGATATGAGCTCCTACGCACCCCTTCATCACAAGTAGTCATCAAAAAATTGATACTAAAGAATTGTAGAGAAATTTGTCTTCAAGAGTAAGTTCTACCATGGATTCATACTATTGGCTGTGTATGGATCAAAATCACATTTTCATCTAAGATATGAGAAAGTTCAAAATTTCAAAAATCACATTCATACTTTTAGAGAAGAGTAAGTAAGTTCATAACTTCTACAGAATCGTCCAACTTACCAGTGGCTAATGAGTTGATGAACACCGGTGTCAACAACACCAACATAAGCTTTGGCAAGTTGCCAATGTGAACCCTCAATGCCATCTTCGGCTGGTGTGTAGATTTTGCTCACTGCACCATGTTCTTCGCCATCAGGGTGCGGTAAGCTCAACTCAATTGCTAATGGTTTCAAGGTGCCATCTTCTTTGAGGAAGAGAAGAGTTCTTGTGGCATAGGTCTTTGTCGCAGTGTTGTTTATGCGGTTTAGGTATGGCATCGTTACATCATGGTGATCTAATATAAACAATTTCTTGTTCCCAAGAGCCTGAATAAGAAGCAGAAAAATAGTCACATGTTTAGCGTTCCACCAAATAGTAAGGATAGTTGCATCTGGATATTACAAAGAGGTAGAAAGAGCAAGATTTACCTCATCCACAGTGAGTCCCTCTAGATTATCTTCAATATGCTCTTTGGTTATTGAACTATTCTGGTTGCCATAAACTCTATGATCAAGCTTGCTAGTAGGAGGAAACTCCTACAGGTTTACTCAAAAAAAAATGAGCTAGAAAAGAATTACTTAATAATGGATTCAAATCCATGAGATTTTTAGAAGTTTAAAACTTACTTCAAGAAGGCAGATGCAAACTGGGTTCAATCCTGCTAGCATTTCTCGAGCAAATTCTTCGTCCGTCCTCCAAGCAAACTTATCCTCTGGGGCATGTCAATCTAGTATTATATGTGTTTTTCTTAACCTTGTATGACTTGCAGGGTAGTTAGTGAAATTATGGAACAAATATCAGGACATCAAATTTTACATACCTTGGATCACTTGTGGAGTAGGGAATCTGAAAAGCCTTTCACCATCTGTACGAAGAAGTTCTCTGATCGTCTCTGAGGGCATGAACTCTCGAAGCTTTTGGCGTGGAGCATTGGGTAGTTTGACTCCTTTCTCATAGAGGTCTAGTACATCTTGTAAGTTGTCGAACTCATTTGGCGTGCTATCAATGCCTGTTGCCTCCGGAACTAGAAGTTGGATCAGTGCTTTTAGAGCATATCCAAGGAAATCTGCCACCCTCAAATGACCAAACCTTTCATCCCTTGGAACATAAATGTCAAGACTCAAGAGGGGCACTCTACTCTCAGTATTAGGATCTGCTACCACATATACAGTATTAGTCCTCTATTTACAGTTCATTAAGTCTCAAACATTTGCAATTACATAGATATATATATATATATATGTATGTATGTATGTATGTATGTATGTATGTATGTATGTATGTTTGTATGTATGTATGCATGTATATGTAAAAACTGATCAATGAGCATGAACTAACTCATATTTGTCATCTGACCTGTTTTTGCAGGTGGTCGGCCAGTTCTTCCTCTTCGAGGATAAGGGTACTCCTGGGATGCCCCGAGGACAGGGCGAGCATGTTCCGGGCCCTTATCAGGTTCACCCAGATCATTATATAGTGCATAATCATAAATTCTATCCCACTCTTTACGCTCCCCAGTGCCATCTCCTCTAAGGTTCACAAGCTCTTCTTCCCTATACTTAAGCAAAGGCTTTGGTGTGTTGCATGGAAGACTAGGCTGCACCAAAGAAATAAAAATAACAATAAAAATAAAATCACAATGTTTAGGCAATTGTATTGTTTTGCTACTATGGCTCCATCCCAAGAAACTTCACAATTAAACATATTGAACTAATTCCAAAAGCTTTTGGCTCCATGCATAATATTCACAAACTGAGCTCTGATACTATGTTAAAATAGGTTTGTACCTGGTTGTTGAAGAAAACTCGATCATAGTTGTACCGGTGGGCGGGGTAAATCCAAGAGTTGCAGACGAAATGGATTTGACCGACTTGCGGAACATCTTTAAGGGTGAGGCTCTTGAGGTAGAACTGACTATGGTGGAAGTTCTTGACGATGAAAGCCCCTGGAATTCCATCTTCCTCATCCCACTCAAATGTAACCTTGTAAGCAGACTCACCAGCCACCAGTGGTGTAATTGTTGTAATCCAATCTTCTATACATGCAGCCTCTCCAACTCTTCCTTTATTACCGTTTTCTGTTCATAAACACTTGAGACTTTTATCAATGAAGTTCTTGTGTCTCTTTTAATAATTTATGAAATGTATGGTTATTATCAATGATTGCTTTCAAATAGTATTAAATGTAGAAGAAATGTTGAGGTGGGCATTGAACAATTAATGAATTTGATGTATATTAAAGATATTTTTAAGCCATTATCACAATGAACTCAGTTGAACATTAGTGGGGCCGTATATTTAGTAAGGGAGATTTTTATCATTTATTAAGGCCATTATCTAATGCAAATATCATCTAAGAATAATAACCAATTAAAAGAAATTTCTCAAAATGAATGAAACTAAGGAAATAAATGAAAAACGAAATCAGGAAAACAGAATAATCACAATTACTGAGAGGAAAAGAATAAAAGGATAAAGGATCGAGTATGCAATTTTTATCTGGTGAGAATAAAAGCATTTTTAATAAAGTAACCGGAAGAATAAGAAGAAGAAGAATCAATAAAAGTGTTCAAATTAACCAATAATAAAATTTTAAAAATTAAAAATATATTTTTATTTTTATTTTTTTTAATTAAAAAAGAAGAAGAAGAGTAAGCAAAACTTCTTCTGATCTTCCTCAGAAAGACAGAAACCATTAAAATTTTAAGCTAAAAAACTGAAGAGAAAGAACAAGTGGTGATCACCTGGGTCTCCACGATCAGCACTGATAAGCTGAAAACAGACTCCTTTTCCTATTAATTCATGAACTCGATCGAGCACAGAAGCTTTAACATCATTGAAGTCTAAAACGTTCTTCTTCATCAGCACAACCAACCCCTTGATCTTCTTCTTCCCCATTTCACCTTTCAATTCCCTTGCACAATCAAGTAGAAATTTAATCTTATCTGCAACAGAAGAAGATGCAACACTACAGATATATATACATATATGTATGGATATGAATTACAACCACACAACAGCAAGCAAAGAGATGCAAGAATGGATATGAAACATATGCGAGTACTTGGTTAGTTTCTGATTAATATGGAACGCTGTTTGGTGTGTATTTATAGTCAAACAATTTCAAGTAACATTGTGATGGAAGAAGATGGGAGGAAGTTGCTATGTGAATTTTTCTATTATTCTTCAATTTCCAGTCTTTGCTTGTGGCAAATAATCTCTATTATTATCATGGGATTCAACTATCTCTTGTAACTGGAAGGGACCCATTAATGTCCCAATACATGTATAGGTGTGTCTGGCTGAGAAAAATCAATGGCGGCACTTGTGTGTAGGGCCCTCATGCATCATGCATGAATGGTGATCAATATTTTTTTAATCTGATGTAGATCTTTACCGCAGTTCCCACTTTATTTTATTTTTATTTTTATTTTACTTTTATTTAATTTTGATTGTGAATTTTTATTTTCTTTCCGGGATCAGAGTTTCTTTATTGTATCAAGTACTCACTCGAAAAACATTTATTCTTCCCACTTATTAAACTTTATAGTACTTATAGTAGATATAGCATGTGGGTGGAGTGAATGCTTTTCATGAGTGGATCTGTTAAATTCTGACATTTTCACCTATGATATAATTTTTTTTTAAAAAAAAAAAAAAAAAACAAAGCAAAACATCATCAAAACAATATAACATATATTTATAATTTAAATTTGAAATTTGCCTTGAGTAAATAGAGAAAATATAATATTGTGTAGAATACATTCTTAAATATATAATATTTTAAAAAGACTTAGTCGAATTGAGCTAAATTAAAAATTAAAAATAAAAAAATGTTTTACAAGGTTTTTTGATGTTAGCATTAGTCTATGTGGCGACTTCAAATTATATATATTCTTTAATTATTCCAACAAAATTAATGCTAGTATTTTAAAAATTCAAAAAATAATATACACGAAGCATTACTATATGAGTAAAATTGTGTATAAAGTTTATTTTAAATTGCCTACAACAACAGAATTTTATACTCATGAAAACAGTAGTTGACTTATGATTTTTTTTCTTTTTAAAAAAACTAGTTTGTTACAAGAGAGGAAATAATGTACATGTAGAATTACTATAAAAATGAAATTATATATAAACTCTATTTTCTAATGCCTACAACAATGGGATTTTATACTCATGAAAACAATATTATTTCATTTATGATATTTTTTTCCTCTTTAAAAAATATGTTATAAGGAAGAAATAAACCTGACAATGTTGTTGTATTTTTAATTCCGAATATTAAAAAACTATGAAAGACAGATCAATTTAATAAACACATAAAGTTGATTTTTTTTTTTTTTTTTTGATTAAGAGTGAGTGGGAATCTCAAGTTGATTTATTTTGTGATTGTAAAATTAAAATAGAAAAGCAAAAAAAAAAACGATAGGAAACTAAGTTTTAGAGACAGTTTGAAAAGGTATTGTTTGGTTTAACTAATTAAAAGTATTTTCCAGCTTTATATAACGGTATTTATCACTATTAAATAAATGGTTATGTACTTCAAAATACATGTCAAACATTCATCTCATAATTATTAAAGTTATAGTGGTATTAAAAGAATGTACTTCAACATATATATTAATTTTCCCTTTTTTTATTTTTGATATTACAAATGGGTGAGAATCTGACTTTTCTACCTTATCTTATCATTATATATATATATATATATAAACCACCAATATGTCCATCAATGGCCTCTGCAATGATCCTTACATATAAAATGTCTCACCAAACTCCTGGACATATTAATGGGTGGTTGACAGTGGCCACAATATCAAAATGGTCTTTAGCGGATTAGTGAATTTGTTATCGTATGCCCATCATTGATTATTAATAATGAAAAATATCTCGTCCTCAGTTGGTCATCACATGCCCATCATTGATTATCAATGGTGACAAAATAAAATTTTCATCGCTAATATAATCATTTTGCGACAATTATAACAGGTTTTGACGATAATATTTAAATTGTAACAGAAAATTTGATGAATTTTATTGGTCGTCATTATTTTTTATTTACGATAAGTAAATATTTTATTTAGAAATAAATTTAGTGACAAATGAAATTTTTAAAAAATTGTGGATAATTATTAACAAATCATTTTGCTCATTAAAAAAATTGCCCACAGATAATAAAATCAACAAATATGGAGTGAAAAGCTCACTAATGACATTTAGTGACAAATTTTCGTTATAAATATTATTTAATAACATCATAGTTTCATCACCATTAATTTTTAAGGAAAAAATCATCATTATTTTTTTATTAGCAACTAAAAAAACTCTAAGTCTAAAAATGTTATCTGTGACAAAATAAATTTGTTGGTAAATTATAATTGTCATGGTAAATAATTTTGTTGTCATTGTTGTTAACAACAATGGCAACAACTTGTATAGATATGATTACATTAAACATAATATCAAATCTGTAGACAACATCACAAAATTAATAATATATATATATATATATATATATATATTGATGTCACAAATCATATAATGTGTGACGACCCCAACCTGGGCCCACAGAACCCCCCTCAGGGCTCTCTATGCTAGGTAGTCACTCAAAGGTATTGTTCCCCCTCCATAGAATTTTATTTCGCCTCCATTGAATTTTGAACTCATGACCTAGGGGATAAGTACATTATTCTTGCAACATCCACTACATTGAGCTAGTGGATGTTGCAAGAACAATGTACTTATCCCCTAGGTCATGAGTTCAAAAACTCCGTGGAGGTGAAATAAAATCCCAGGAGGGGTGGGGGAGGGGGAAGGGAAGAGGAACAATACCTTTGAGTGAACATCTAGAACAGAGTGTCGTGAGTTTCAAACTTGTATAGATATGACAACAACTTGTATAGATATGATTACATTAAACATAATATCAAATCTGTAGATAGCATCACAAAATTAATAATATATATATATATTGATGTCACAAATCACATAATGTGTGACGACCCCAACCTGGGCCCACAGAACCCCTCTCACGGCACTATTTGCTAGGTTTTCACTCAAAGGTATTGTTCTCCCTCTCCCCCCCTGGGATTTTATTTCGCCTCCATGGAGTTTTAAACTCGTGACCTAAAGGATAAGTACATTGTTCTTGAAATATCCACTACCATTGGGCAATGGTAGTGAGAGTTCGTAAAATTTTGTATTTGACCCCTAGAATCAAGGTTTGAAACTTCATGGGGTTCTGGGGGCCCAATTAGCTCAATAGTAGCGAATGAGGAATGAATTAAGTATTTGAGCCCCAAATCTTGGGTTCGAATCTCCGCGGAGGCAAAAGAAAACCCTTGGGCGCAAGGACAATACCTTTGAGTAACCACTTGGCACAAAGTGCCCTAAAGGGGGTTTTGTGGGTCCAGGTTGGGGTCGTTATATAATGAAATTGTCATTCACAATAAGTTCAACTATTTAATAACAATATTCAAAAAGTACATACTTAATAAATAGCAAATTATCCAAAATAAATTTAATAAAGTATCTCCAAACACTAAGAAAATGTTCAAATTTTTGAAATTAATAACCATATTAAAAACTTTGACCTTCCATAAAAAAAATGGGGTGTACATAAAGTGTTATAGGTCTCTTACTTCCTAAAAAACACAATATAAGTATTTAATTTGTATCATCACAAAAATCAAATAACAAATATTTTAATTTATAAGAAATAAAAAAAATACACATAGATTAATTGTCAAAAAATAAATAATTATCTCAGTCAATAATATTTAAGAATTACTCCAACTATCGTTTATTATTTGATATGTGAGAATATTGTATGATATATCTATTTTATAATGTAATAAACTATACAAAATGAAAATTAAGATATTTAAGAGGATAAAGTGTAATATGAAGCATACTCATATAATATTATAATTGTACCACTTTAAAATGCATTACAAATGGTCGAAATAAAGCAAAATAAATGCATAAAACAAATACTATACTAAATTAAAATAAATAATGCTTACTTAGTAATGATCAGATTTTAAAATCAAGTAGTTGAGCCATGTCAATGTATGGTAGCATGGGCATTGCTTTAATTTGTGCTAAAGCCTCCTCAAACTTCTTGTGGCAACTTTGTAAAAAGACATTCTTTGTAACTAGCTCATTGTTATTATAAGCAATCAACTCATCTTTTTTTTTTTTTTGTAAGATTCTTGATGCATTTGTTTTATATTATCTATCGATCATACATATTATGGAGTTATATATATGAAGAAACACGTGAATTTGTCTTTGGCCAATATCTTAAACCCTTAACATAACCTTATTTTAGCCCCAGTATCTGTCACAAATAATAATTACTTGTTATTATAATTCTTTCCTTTTTCCAGCATTTTTTTCTATTAAAAAAATATAAATAAGAATAAAAAATATGTAATTCTAATAATTCATGATTTCCAATATAAACAAATTATTAAAAAAAACATATGTAGGTTCTAATTTATAACATTATCATATTTGCATGTATAACTTATAATACCATACACATCTAAATAAAACAAAATATAATGAATAATTTCAAAATTGATTATCAAGCGCTAAGTTGCATAATTGATCAAAGTCTTTATCTAATGGCAAATATTTTTCAAAATCTCATTTAACTTAAAAAGCTTAAAAAAAATTGAATCCTCCACAAAATTTCAAAAAATGAGGGATAGTTAACCATCTCAATTCCCCCATTTTTTTTTCATGGGAATATATAGAACAAGAATGCAAAAATAATACATTCCCCGTTTAGAGCAATGTCAACTAATCATCAAACCGTGTTCTTTGCCTCAATTTTTCAAATCAACCTCGTTTATTTTATCAAAACACCAAAAAAAAAAAAAAAAAAAAAACAAATGGCATACACTCTAATCATCAAATATTTGATCATAATATCCAATAAATCACACCATGTAATTTCTCAAATGAACACGAAGAAACAAAACAAAGAGAAACAATGAAAATATACCACAAATAAAAGAAGAAAAATCAGCATACCAATATTGCCTTCAAAATCCTCTTCCATCCAATACTTTTCTACTACTTAATTTTCCCAAGCCAAAGCTCGTCTTCCAGTTTTTACACCTCATGGTGCTTAAGCATGTCTCCACAAGTGATTAATCCGCGTAAAATGGAAGTAACTCCTGCGCTTTTTGTTCCTATTTCTTACGTCTTCAACCACGTCGCTTTTCTTTTCGTTATCTTCTCTCCACAAGCAATTAACCTTCCCTGCATTTCTTTCTTTTTGTTATCTTCTCATCTTTTCCTTTTTTTGTCATTTAAAACTAACCCTATCTCTCTCCCTCTCTTTTTTTTACCTTCAAAATTCACCCTACTTCTTCTTTCTTTTTTATTTTTTATTTTCTTTGTTTTCTGGTCTACGCAACTTTTTTTGATTGAAAGGGTATTTACACTACAAATTAATTTAGTTACTTTATATAAAAATTCAATTTTAAAATGTTTTTAGAAAATTTAAAGTTTAATGAAAATTTAATTTTTTATTTTTATTATTATTAATTTATGTAATTTTTAATTTAATACTAATAATTGATTTAATTGAATACTAATTAGTAGTGGTATATTGTTGTTGTTTAGTACTAGTAATAATAATTTAATTTGTAAATTTTATGAAATATAATTTCACAGTTTTCATGAAAAAGGTATTTATATACAAATTAATTTAATTATTTTTACATTTAAATTCAATTTTAAAATGTTAAAGTTTAGTGAAAATTAATTTTTATCATGTTATGAAAACTTCTTTTTTAATTTGTTTTGTTAAAACCTATGTTTTCAATATATTTTTTTTAAGTAATAATAATTATTTAAATAATATATTTTTATTATCATGATAAAAATTAACATATAATTATATAAATATTTATGGTACTAGAACTTAAGGTCACTACTTATCATCTAGTAAATATTATATCATTACTTATCTAATCACATCACGTAAGCCTAACATATGAAATTCGAACTTTTTAATTAAAAAGAGTTTTAGTCCATGTGTTTTGAAATAATTATATAACAAGTCATGTGGTAGTAAATACTAATATTAGCAACCTTTTTTTATTTGTCAAATTATCAATGAATATATATGATTGCACTAAACAATTATGTCCAATATCTATATATTACAAGTAACATCTATTTTAAAAAAAAAAAAAAAAAATTGATGATTGCATTCAAAATGATATTTCATTTACTATGAAACAAATATTGGGATAGAAATGTTAATATGAATTTTAAAGTTTTCTTTACAATTTTAGTACGTTTTTACCATATAAATTATCAATATTACTACGATTATCTCTGAAAAAAAAGTTATAAATTAATTAAAAAAAATTAGTTGCCTATATTTTAGAATTAATTCGGTTATTTTTAGTTATAAATTAATTATTTTGTTTACCT
Source organism: Tinospora cordifolia (assembly GCA_030144865.1). NCBI lineage: Eukaryota > Viridiplantae > Streptophyta > Magnoliopsida > Ranunculales > Menispermaceae > Tinospora > Tinospora cordifolia. The sequence goes on along the minus strand of JAJIYU010003087.1, from coordinate 9,353 downwards.
TTAAAAGATTATTTCAAATCAAAATAGATTAAAATAAAATACTAAACATAGATTAAAAAAGGATTAAAATGAATGAATTTTAAAAAATCAGATATTTTAGCATAAATTAGTCTAAAGAAAAATATTTTAGCACCAAATAATCAATTTCATTAAAAATAGATTACTGTCGCAATTATTAATTAATTTAAAAAAGTAAGAGTATCAGCATACGGGTTATCTTATTCTGTTTTATTTTGCCAAAGACTTGTTATATATATTTTAAGTCGGGTCATTTTCAAAGAGAGATAAAAATCAGATTAGTTTGGAATTAAAAATCAGATTAGTTTGGAATTAAAAATTACTACAGAAATTAGAAATACCTATTTTATTCTTAGATTATCTTGAGATAATTTTTTTTTTATTATCATCATATTTATAAATTTAATAAGAAAACGCTTGTACCTATCTAATCAATTCAGTAGTAGAAGCCACCTTTATCTCTACTTCTAAGAAAAACACTGCTTGTACGTAACATGTGACGGCCATTATCCCAAACAAATACATGCCATATTCTAACTTTTTTTTTTTTTTTTCTTCCAAGTTGAAGTAATTTCTTTTTAAGTTTTTTGAATTTATATAATTGGATTTGATATATAAACGCGTTGTACTTTTGGTAGTTTTGATTGACAGTCAAAACTACCACATAAAAATTAATTATATTAAAAAGATTATAATATATAAGTCTCATCGTTCTGTTATTCACTTAATATTACATTCAATTATTTTTAATATTTTAGCTTGTAATTTGCTATTAACCATTTAATATCTCTACCTATAAGGGCAACAACAATGTTCATACGCTTGGTCTAGACATTGCTATTATATTATATTTTAAAAAAAATTTAAAAATTTCAAAAAAAAATAATCTGGACATTAAGTACTCGGTCTGTACCGAACGCTCAACGCTTTACAATTGAGGTAGCGCTCCATTGAGTACCACCTCAGCCACTATTAAACAACATAAGAGATGTCCTAAGGAAGTCTCTAATGCTCAGACGAAACGCTCGGATAACGAGCAATATCAGCTCATTGTTTGAGTGTCACTTTATTAAAAAATAAAAAAATAAATAAAAATTAATATTGAGTATTCAATATAAATTGAGTATTCGATATTGAACTTGCTGAGATGGGCGCTCTATTTAGCCTCACCTTTACATTCGTTAAACCCGTTCCTATGCCTTAATGTAAATATTGAGTGGATTAAACTTGGTTGAATTATTTGTATAATAATTAAATTTAATATATTGTACGTACAACAGGGGACAGGTCCAAACAAACTTTACCACGTTTGATTTACACCTACGCCTTTTAAAAATAAATAAATAACTTCCAATTTTCTCTTGTCGTCTTGCATCGTGAAAACTGAAAAGTTCGGACAAGCCAGATCATTTGCAGCACCGGACACGTGCGAATAAATCAATTGCGCTCACCCTAGGGGGCACAAAATCGTGTGGTCCTTTGCTTCGTTGTTTCCTGCACGCGGCCCTCTATGATTGGTCAATACTTCTTGCCAAAACTTTGCTTGACCATCTCTCTGCGATCCTGCAGGAGATCTAGAGAGATCGCGTTAACAAAATAAACGGCCCCAACGGGCCATGAACCGCTAGTCAGCTACGCAAGAAATTGTATTATAATACATATAAACATATGTATATTTCTAGCATGTCTTATGCATTATCTCTATAATATTATTAATAGTTTTCTTTATATGTATATATATATATATATATATATATATATATATAAAGTCTTTGGCTAACATCACTAGATCTTCAAAACTTCGTTTTATATTTTTTTTCCTGAGAAAATTCTTATATTTCATATGAGTCTACTAGTTTATATCACAATGATTATAAACAATTCATTATTTTTATATAAGAGTAACAATTTATGATATAGCACAATAACCTAACTTGAACACAACATATATTTGATATATTTAAATTAGTATAAATGAATTTTAGTCAAAATAAGTTAAACAAGATTAATACAAATAAATTTAAGTTATAAATAAGTTAACATATTAAATCTGAAAATAATAAGTTTAACACAATCATAAAAAAATTAAAAAATAAATTATAAATATTTTAATTTAAAATTAATATATATACTAATAAGTTGATGAAATAATTTTTAATTATTTTTTAAAAATATTTTTAATTTAATTTATTGTTATTAAATTACGTATATTTTATATCTTCAATAATATTTTTTATAAAAAATAATTTTAAAAATTAGTTATAAAAATTAAATAAATTATATATAGATACATAAATATGATACAATTAATAAACGAGTCAAGTTTAAATTTGTATGTCTAATATAAAGAATAAATAAATTGACTTTAAATTTATAATATACGAGAAATATTCATTTCCAACACGACCTGTTTATAATACGGTGACATGAATTGCATCCTCATTCCTAAACACATATATAAAGCTTTTTATTAAAATTGATTTAAGTAGAATCAATGAAAATATTAAATGACTTGATGTTAAGCGTGGTCGATTCAAAAAGTCTTTTTTCTTAATAAAAAGAATGTATTAACATTAAGTCAATGGGTATGATTACTCGGCCAAGAAGAAGTTAAAACTTCTTTACATGATAAGGACACAATAACATTAATGAAAGGTACATTGGACTCTCATAAACGTCATAACAAACAATTATCATGGGTTGAATGTTATTCTTAATAGGAAAAGAGAAAAACTATCTATTAATAAACAAAAAAAAAACTCTTTTAATGTTTTTTTTGTCTGTAGCTTTGAATGAAAGAGTTCAAATACTTGCTGATCATTTACAAAAAATAAATAAATAAATAATTTAATTAAGGCGAGCAACATTTTCATGTTTTATTAAAAGTTGGTATATTTTTTCCAATTTTCTTCTTAATTGTATATATATATATATATATTTCATTCATTACGCAATTATGTTATAGGCTGTTGATTGTTTAATATATAAATATACAATATAATATTCTATGCCATTGTGATGAATATAGCTGTAGTAGTGACAAAAGACTAAGTCAAAGCTCTAATAATCATTATGACTACCAGCCTTAATGAGATTAATGAAATTATTCAAATCCTCGATGAAAAGATTTAAAATACATTATTTGACTGACCAAGTTGTAATAAGATTGTTTAACGCTATTAATCTTGTTGATTAAGTAAGAGAAATAAACAAATAAATAAATATTATTAGTTTATAAACAAGTGACGCTGGAAGGAAAGGTACTCTGGCTGACTTACAACATTGCATGAAAATATTTTAGCACAGCCACTTGGCTTCTCTTAAAAAGACATTAATTTGTGTGCGCCCAAAAATGTACAAATACAATCTGGCCTTCCTTAAAAGCGATTATTCTATATATCTCAACGAATGTCCCATGATGGGAAGCACCCTTTTTCCCTCATGTTTTTCTTACAAACTGTAGTTGTATATATAAAATTGTAGCAATTGTTCAAGTGCATTTCTTTCAAAAAATGCCTCGTATATATTTGTTTTAAAAGAATTTAAAAATAACTTTTGGGATAAAATGTAGAAAATAGTTTATTTTTATAAAGTGTTTAAATCTCATTTTTAAAGTATTATTATTATTATATAAATAATATTTAAATTAAATTTTATTATTATCAAATACTTGTTATAATATATAAGTTAAAATATTATTATTATTAGAAATCTACAATTCTATTTGTTATTTCTTTTTTCTAAAAAGATGATGAAGAAGAAGAAGGTGGTAATGAATGAATCGGGTAGTTAAAACTAAAATTAAAAAAATTAAATAAAAAAATAAAAAAAAGGGCCAGGAGGGGGGATTTGAATAATTTTTAAGGCATATAAAAACGACCCATGAACTACTTGAAATATTACTTGTTTGATATTCAAATAACTATTTCAATATTCTTCCAATCATGAAGCATAGAAGATCATCAAACAATATGGTTTGGAAATACCTACCCGACTGTCGAAATAATAGAGTGTGAAGCGCACGTAATATAATTAAGAACTAAAAATTTCATATAACCCAATCATTAATCACTAACATCAGCATCATATTGATGTCAACCAAAGTGAAATTATAAGAAGACCGCGTCAACGTTGACTCCAGCTCCGAAAAAACTATAGTTGAACTCGGGGGGTGACGTGAAGGATCTGATGATCTCGCGTGCAAGATAGTGACTGACGGACCCACCTACAGTGCCGTCCAATCGGATCATATCTCTCAAATTTTGTCAAAACGAATCACGTGATAGGACCACAAGGTCCACGACGCGTTGCATGGACCACATCAGTGGTTGCTGTCCACAATGTCATGCCACTTTGTTTCATATATTTGGAAAGGTCACCTTCTATTGCGTGCGCCATGACGTGGCAAAAACCACTAAAAATATATTCCGACGTGGCAATGTTAACCATAAATGAACGTTTATTGGCATCACTGGTCACTCTTGGGTAATTTGAGTGAGCTAAGACATGAGCGGTAATTATTAAATTATAAGCAATATTGAATGACACTTTTAGGTTTTCGACATTGCTTCTTGTAAATTATGGATCATTCATTCGTAAATTTTCTTATTATTATAAGTTTTTGGGTTATATATCAAAATTTTCTTATTAATTAAGAATATTAATGCAGAAAAGAATTCTACTTTTAAATTTGGGTTTTTTTCTTTGTAATTTTGCCAAAACCTATAAACATTTTGATTTTGTAGCATTCTTATATCATATTTCCTATATCCCAGTGAAGAATCCTTTTGCGAGTGCTACTCATCAAATCTAAGATCATTCAAATCATGACCAATAATTTAAAAGAAATGTGCACAAAAAATAAGATAAACCAAAAAAATTAAATTACTGATAAAATATCAATGAATTAATCCATAACTACAATCAAATATCTATATAGTGTTCATCCTCTAATTTAAAGATTTCCTTCATAATAAAATTGAAGAAAATAATAAAAAAATAACATCATAAATTCTGAAAAATTGAAGAAAATAATAGACTTCTCCTAAGCAAATATCCATCTCTCTTTCTTTTTTTTTTTCCCTCTTCTTATTCTCTATATTCCATTGTCTTCTTCATCTTCAACCTTAAAAAAATCTTATTTGTATCATGTGTATCCTCCCCAAAAAAAAAAAAAAAAAAATTAACAAAGAACCTAAAAAACAAAAAGATTTAAAAAATAAATGTAGTACCCAATATTATAGTGCTCAGACTTTGGCATCACAAGTTACCATCTACCAAAGAAGTGCTCATTGTTTTATGTGTTAGGTGGTGTCGCTGTACACCAAGCCAATAGGTACTATTTGCCTTTGAATTGGGCTTAGCCAAATTTTTATCCCTTCTTTAGGACTTGGGCATATTTTTTATGCTTACTGACTTGCAATCATCAAAACTTTCAAGACACAAAGAAATAGATGTAACTGCACACGTATTGAATAATCAAAAGCCAAAAAGTCAATCTTTACTAAATCATTAAACACAAAAGAAACCAAAAATAATAAGATTTGACTACTATCTAGGTTCATACATAAAATGAAAATATGCAAAATAGATGCTTTCATACTAACATCAAATATCCAAAATAAGACTTTGCATGTGAAATTAAAGAAAAGAGTAAAGTATTAAAAAAAAACCAAAAAAAAAAAAAAAAACAAAGGCAACGAATACCTCTTTAACTTTGTCCAAAATGAATATTTTTTCTTGTCGTGGCAAGGTTATATCAATAACTCAACTAGGTAGTTTCTTTTTTAGCTCCATTGGATTGATATTAAAAATAATTTTAAATTATCAAGTTGAAAACAAAAATACTTGTTTGTTAGTGAAATAAGAACAGTTGAAATAAAAAAAAAGGTTTTACATTAGCAACATCCTTTCTTTAAAAAAAAAAACCTTCTAGCAAAAGAAAAAAAGAACATGTTATTTCAATGATCTTCACTACAAGAAAACTAGGCTCTTGTGACAAATTATTTGTGACAGATAAGCTAGCTGTCATTTAAAATTTTTTTAATGGCAGCCTTTCTTTGCCATAAATAACAAAATAAAAAATTTGCATTAAGTTATAAAATATTAATGACAGTGAATAAGTTGTCATTAATAAAAAAATCTTAACAGTTAATAACTTAATATACATATATTTTTACTCTAACACAACCCCATGAATTCAATATTCATGGGATTATTTTCTATTGTTTGCTCTCTTAATAACTTAATATACATTGATGTTTGCTCTGAGTTCATGGGGTTGTTTATATTCAATATTAAGTTAACAGGTATATATTCATGATTCAATATTCCCTCTGGACCACATTGATGAAAATAACTTAATATACATATCACCGTTATTAAGTTATTTTCCTCCGAGGTCACGGGGTTGTTTATATTCAATATTAAGTTGTCATTAATAAAAAAACCAAAATGAAAATATAAACTTCACCTTCGCCTCCGAGCTTCACCTTCGCATCGCCAACAGTAGCGAGCTTCACCTTCAAATCGTTGAGCTTCACCTTCGCTTGTGAGAAGCACCTTCAAATCGTCGGCTTCACCTTCAAATCATCGGCTTCACCTTCGCTCTCTCTTGAAGCAGCTTTGATCACTATCCTCGAGCTTCACCTTCGCCTGCGACCACTCGCCTGCAAGAGCAGCAACTTCGTCTTTCTCCTTTTCTTTGCACAAGATTTTATTTTTTGAAGAACAAATCTTCTCTTTTTCTTCTCATAGGCTTGATCTCACTCTTTGAATCTCTGTTTTTCTAGCTGTTAAATGTTTTAGGGCTTCGTTTTTTTTTTTTCTAAATCTTTGAATCTCTGAATCTCTATTTTATGATCGTCTCTCACTATGATTGTGATCTTTGGGGCTTATTATAGGTTTCTTGAAAACATTACTTAATTTCTTCGATAACAACGATTGTGCTGCCAAGTTCCGATCTGATTTCAGTGAGTACATCACATTTCTCCTCTTTATCTGCATTGATGATTTGTGGATGACATATGAACTCAATTGCTTGACAAGTAGAAGAATGATTGAAAACTGGTTGAATAAAAAGGCTGGTTACTCTCATTTACTTTTATTAAGACAAGTAAAGTTTACAAGTGCTGGTTCAAGTGTTGGTTCAAGCAAAGGAATCTAAGACAAGTAAAGGAAATGAATCAAAGAATAAAAAAGGTGAGAGTAATTATTATGTCGCATAAACCCAATGCACAACTAGTTTTTGTACCTAAATATATTTTCAATCTTCATTATACTGGTGGAATGGATATTTGTAACACAGAAAACTACTAAACATGATTCTCTGGCTGTTTGCCTGGCAAATGCTGTTTTCTATTGTCAATCAAAACTGACATTTGTGCTTCATGATTTTTTATGCATTGAATTGTGATTGGCTTGATTGATGAATGTGATCAAATAAGTCTAGATTGCATCTCATCAAATTATAGACATTTATCCTCTCCAGAATGGCATAATTTTTCTGTGTATTTCATATTTGCTTTGCCTAGAAATCACAAATGCGATGGATAAGTTGATTTTTTTAATTGGATTTGAAAAAGAGAAGGAATAAGAAGGATTTAGACTAGACAACATGACATATTGGAGTGAACACTTTCTTTTTCCATCTTTAATTACTCCCTGACTTTCATATCTCCACATTCCATGGTTATGCTTTAAAGTTGGATCATTTTTGGTAGTTCTAGCCGTGTATATTGTGCCGGTACTCCTTTGTTTACTTTTTTATACATAAGTTGTTCATTCCTTTCTTTTTGTATGGTATAAAAGACTTGATAATTCTAATAAGTGGTTCATTCCTTCATTTTGTTACTGGTATGCAACTATTATTGATGTATTCAAGGTATTGATCAAGTTATTTATATATTAAAGGTATGACCAAAATTATAGATTACATTACAAAAGGTATCCAACTGTTAGAAGGACATAGTGATGCAAACTACTGGCAGTAAAGTCTTGATATCAAGGGTATCTAGGTCTGGATCTGTTGTCAATGCAATGCAATGTGGCTATAGAAAATTTAGAAAGCACTTGAGCAATATCATTATCAGCTAAAACACTTATTTATCACGTTTACAGAACTGATTTGCACCCCTAATTCCATCCATTGATTTGCATATCCTGCTCCTTGCAAGTCAATTTCTTTGCAAGGATAAGGCAGCTAGATGCAGTGCCATCGTGGTGGGGCTTAGAACATCTATTTTTGTGTTCTAATTATGATCACCAAGAATAAGGAGACACTTACATTGGTTGTAATCATTCCTTGAATGTAGCACATGCTCTCTTAATTGGGTTTCTACCTAATAGCTATAGCTTTTGAATTCTGTGGTTATCTAACAAATCTAACATCGCATGGCTAGATGAATGTACAGTGTGTTAACGGTGATTGATAAGAAAGGAGATAGGCAAGCCAAAAGAAAGGGAAAAGGCAAGGTTCCTACTGAAGGTGAAATCAAGAAAGAATCCAAATGTTTTCACCTTATTTTGGCTTCTTTAATATGTAGAGTCTTTTTATGTAAAAAGATCAACATAGTTCAAGAACTAATGTTGATGTTTATGATATTGGCTTCTTTAAGTATATTGGATTATATAATAAGATCAACATAGTCTTTTTATAATAAGATCAACATAGTCTTTTTATGTAATAAGATCAACATAGTCTTTTTATAATAAGATCTACATTGAGTCTTTTTATGTAATAAGATCAACATAGTTCAAGAACTATTTAAGATCAACTTCCCACCTTATGGTAGAGATTTTGAAGGTGGGATAGCCACAGGAAGGTTTTGTAATGGGAGATTAATGACTGATTTCATTTCAGAGGCATTCGGAATCAAGCCTTCCATACTTGCCTATTTGGATTCCAGTTATAGTATAGAGGACTTTGCTACTGGTGTCACGTTCGCTTCTACAGCAATAGGTTTTGATAATCTTACTGCTGAGATTTCAGTGAGTACAATATTTAATTTATGTGCCTTTTTTTCTTTTTCAAGTTTTTGTATGTTTTGTGTATTAAATTAATTGAAATTTCTAACTTTCATATAGAAATGGAAACACTAATTTTTTCATGTGTAGTTATCTGAATAGTTTTATTTTGAATTTGCATAGCCATGGAAATTTGAATGTCCTAATAAGCATGTGATAATGCTCATTTTGACATTAAATTTGTTATCTTATAATTGAGTATTATCATATTTTAAGGCTCATTATTTAGTAATTAATTATAAAATATATTTAACTTCTTTTTATATAAATTCATATATTTTCAACGAGGTTAAATATTAATATTTAGTCAC